>CAUYPK010100846.1:0-16438 GCA_963574355.1 Loris lydekkerianus | reverse complement strand
ATATGCAATCACATGTGAAAGCATTTGAAGTAAAATTAGGCCTCCTCATCAAACAAGCGAAAGAGGAAAATTTCTGCCATCTCCCCACAACTCAAAATCTGTTAGCAGAAAATCTATTGGTTGCATTCCCAAATAAAACATGTGTGGATTCGCTGGAAAAGTTGCAAAAGGAGTTCCAATTTAGATTTTAAGAGCTTCATCTCCATGAACAGTACATACAGCTTTTCCGTAACTCATTTTCTATTGACATTGAAAATGTAGATACGATTTACCAAATGGAACTGGCTGAACTACAGAATTGTGACTCTGAAAGATGCATTCAAGTCAAGCAGCCTTCCTAATGTCTATGCATCTCTCCCCTCTGAGACATATTCTAATCTCAGGAACCATGAAGTCAAAATGGCAACCATCTTTGGTAGCACTTATGTCTGTGAACAGACTTTTTCCAGAATGAAACATCTGAAATCTCCAACCAGATCTAGACTAACTGATGCACACTTGCATCACTCGTTATGATGAGCAGTGACAAATATGGAACCAGACATTGACCATCTCATTAGCCAAAAGCAGGCCCATAGTTCCCATTGAAATACTGGTAAGTTTGTTGATTTAACTTTACTTGTTCTTCATTTTAAATATTGTGTTTGTTCCCCTTTTGTTTTTTTACTTCAAAATAAGATATGTGCAGTGTGCATAGAAATTTGTTCATAGTTTTTTTTTTAACTATAGTCCAGCCCTCCAATGGCCCCCTGTTTAAAAAGTTTGAGGACCCTGCATTAGAGGGTCCTATACTAATTATATGAAATGCCAAAATTAAGCATCTTTTAAGCCAAAACCTGGTAACTATATAACAATTTACATATTAATATCTATTTTTAAAATAAACTATATAAAATACAGACCTCCAAAACATAACACAAATGTATTAGTAATCTAAATCAGCAACTTCATTCATGGAGAGCTGGTTATTCCTGACTATAAATACATCAGAGCAACAAGGACACAATAAAATATGTCAGCAATAGTACAAAAACATTGACTCTTATTCAAAGGCTAGTATTGCAGTTTTTTCAAAGAAATATAATTTACTTTTGAAATTACATAGGATTATTTAAAGGATTTTAAGTTCAAAAAACATGTAATGCTGGCTATTACACAGTCACCGAATAATTGCATTAATTATGATATTAGATTAAAAACTAGCTTCAGGTACTGAACTTTCTTTTTTTTTTTTTTTTTTTTGGAGACAGAGTCTCACTTTATTGCCCTCAGTACAGTGTCGTAGCGTCATAGCTCACAGCAAGCTCCAACTCCTGGGTATATGGGGCCAGCGCCCTACCCACTGAGCCACAGGTACTGCCCTGAACTTTCAATATTGTTAATATTAATGTAAGTGGAATCTTTTGGGCCCGAATCTAAAATGTGACAACATAAATAATAGGACTATTTTCTCATACATTTGTGATCATTTTAATAATTTTATTTTATTATCAGTTTATTTATTTTTGTCACCCTCGGTAGAGTGCTCTGGAATCACAGCTCACAGCAATCTCGAACTCTGGGGCTCAAGTGATCCTCCTGCCTCAAACTCTAAGTAGCTGGGACCACAGATGCTTGCCACAATGCCCAGCTATTTTTTCAGAGAGGGGTCTCACTTTTGCTCAGGCTGATCTCAAACTCCTGAGCTCAAGTAATCCACCCGCCTTGGCCTCCCAGAGTTTTGTGATTACAGGCGTAAAGTACCCGTACCTGGTCCATTTTAATTATTTTATTTATTTATTTATTTATTTATTTGAGATAAAGTCACCTTATCACCCTTGGTAGAGTGCTGTGGCATCACAGCTCACAGCAACCTCAAACTCTTGGGGTCAAGCGATTCTCTTACCTCAGCTCCCGAGTAGCTGAGACTATAGGCGCCCATGACAACACCTTCCTATTTTTTAGAGATGAGGTCTTACTCTGGCTCAGGCTGGTCTCAAACGTATGAACTCAAGAAATCCAGCTGCTTGGCCTCGCAGAATGCTAGGACTATAGGCATGAGCACCGCGCCTGGCCCATTTTAATAATTTTAAAAGTACTTTCTCTTAAGTATTAAGCCATAATTTACAACCAAGTCTCAAATATCACATTTAGTACTCAGTTAACATAAAAAAGAAAATATATGACACATCATAACATTTCCTTTGTCTTAATGTGGAATATAATACAAAAGGAAGAAAAATTTCCAAAATGAGGGTGTCACCTAAAGTAATTATAAAACTTTATTCACATTTATTGAAAGACCTTACAAGTATCATCAAAAGTGAAATAACTGCTACATCATTTGTGAACTACCCTCCAAATGCAGTGAAATTATAAGCTTAGCCCTCAGGCAAAGAAATCTATAACTAGTAAGTCTTCACCAGCACAAGCACATTTATGTTTTCAGCCTTAGCATATTTTCAAACCATCTGGCATCAATGCCTCTCTGGTTCACCCAGCCTAATCTGTTCAGAATTGAATACTGTATAAAACTAGAGCTACATGTACACTGGAGAAACCAAAGAACAGCACACATGTCTGATGTTCCAAATGTTAAGTTCTGCACTAGTAAAGAACTGTATCTTTAAAACATTTCCACTAAAGACGATAAAGGTCTTTTGAAAATAGAAGAATGGCCATCCCCTCCTACAGCCTGCAGCGACAGTCACTCCTAGACACGTCCCTGGTGAAGATGCAGCTCTGCCACATGCTGGTGGAGCCCAACCTCTGCCGCTCAGTCCTCATAGCCAACACAGTCTGACAGATCCAGGAGGAGATGACCCAGGATGGGACATGGCGTGTGGCTGCACCCCAGAGCACAGGCCAGGCTCCCCTCGACCACCTGGTCTCCAGGCATCCTGTGCCACGCAGCACAGGAGCAATTAGGGGTGCACCCTGCTTCTCGTGTGGGAGATGGCTATGTGCTAAGCCCTGCTTCTGAACTTTCTGCAGTCCCCTCAGCACAGGTGCCAAGGAACCTTCAGGACAGCGTTTGGGAAATGGACAGCCTTCGGGAAAATAGAGGAAGCACTTTCAGAAGTCACTAGACCAGATCTTTGAAACACTGGAGACCAGAAGCCCTGGCTCCATGGAAGAGTTGTTCTCAGACATGGACAGTTCCTACTATGACTTAGACATGGTGCTCACGGGGAAGGTGAGCAGTGCCAAGCCGGGACCCTGTGATGGGCTCCAAGGCTTGCTCCCAGCAGCTGCCTCACCCCTGCCCCTCTAGCTGCAAGTCTGACCTGGGCGAGCGGGACCACGTGGTGGAGATCCTGGTGGAGACCTGAGGCAAAGGCTACAGTTGCCCCACAGTGCTAGTGGTCAGTCTGCAACCTGAGGATGCCGAGCACTTGATCCGCAGAAGGAAGTTTTATGTGGCCTGCAGCCAGCGGGGTCTATAAGCCCCCGCCTGGTCATAGTGGAGACGGGTCTCCTCCCAGGCTTCCTGCCTGGGGCCAGTCTTAATATCTATCCCCCATAGCCTGGGTCCCTTGTCCCTTTTTGTATCCTGGCTACAGCCACCACAGAGGACAGTGAGCCACAAACTGCATCAACCTCATTTAAATTTAGATAGGTGAATTTTGAAACATATAAAATTAAGTTTTATATGTTTTAGGCAGTATTTCACCTTAAGAGATATTTTTTAAACTTTTAATACTTTACCTCTTTAGATTTTTTCAGCTATTTTCTTAAAAGTATATTTTTTCTATGAACATTCTCTGCTAGTACATTGGAAACTTTTATAGCAAAACACTTGCATTGCAGTTGTTGTATTTCATTTTTTGGAGGTTTAATTAAATTAAATAAGATTTTTAAAAAAAGAAAATACCAGAATGGTTCAAGAAATCTCTATAAATCATTGCTATCATTGGTTACCCAAGTCTTACTTTAATTTTTTTCCGCATTTTAATCTTGATTGTTAAATAAAGCACTTGAAAAGTACTTCAACAAAAAAGATTATTCGTTGGCAAATGAAATGCTAACATTTTTATATTAAAAGGACTCAAGATTATACATTTTACTTTACATAAAATTAGTCTGCTTAACCCTAAAATGCTTTGAGAAAGGACAGAAAAAACTAAAGGAAAAAATACTCATAAAAGCTTTTTCTTTTATATCCTGTTTCCGCATTATTGCCATTGGCGGCACTACTATTTTTCTCTTTTTTGCTTAAAATCAGGATTCAGAATTGCTACTTTAGAAATTGAAATATTCCATGGGTATAGTAGGGCCAATACCCCTATTAGAACCAACTTCTGCTCACCCTTACTACCAGCATAAAAACAAACGACTTTTTCAGGATAATTTTTCAAAAACAAAGATTCACGTAGCACCATATAACACAAATCAAAGCTTTCAGACAAAGACTGAGAAACAATGACCAACAGCAACAATCCACAGGTGCACTTAAGCATATATACACACAAACACGGAGACCCTAACTCAACAAATAATCACTATCCTACGGAAAACTGCTTCTTCCTCCCTACTGGTGAACCACTGTCTACTCCCCAGTCTTGTGATTCTCCCTTTTCTGCTATTGCTTTAATCTCCAAGAGAATCACTTCTGCCTTTCAATTACGTGGACTGTCCACCTAATCATATCACAAATTCTGTCTGTCCTTAGCGTTTTCTCTCAAAGATTAGCTCTTTGTATTTTTTTTTTTTGAGACAGTCTCACTTGTCGCCCTCGGTAGAGTGCAGAGGTGTCACAGCTCACAGCAACCTCAAACTCTTGGGCTTAAGCGATTCTCCTGCCTCAGCCTCTCAAATACCTGGAACTAAAGACGCCTGCCACAACGCCCGGTTATTTTTTGTTGTAGTTGTCATTGTTGTTTAGCAGGTGCGGGCCGGGTTCGAACTCGCCAGCCCCGGTGTACGCGGCCTGCGCCCCAACCAGTGAGCTACGGGCAGTCACCGAGCCTCTTTGTATCTCTTTTAAAGAGCTGGGGTGAAATGACATAAAAGCCCTGTGGAATTCCAGTTCCGCTCAATCTCTTCCTTATATTCCTCATCTATCACTCCTAGTCCCTTTTGCTAATTCCCTGCCCTAAGTCTCTTCACTAACCTAAGTACGTCCATCAGAGTCTTTTCCTTCTTCAGGGTTATGCTCTTTCCTTACTGTTACCCACAGGGGAGAAGTGGGAAGAGGTATTAAAACAAAGAATCACAAGTTCCCTTACCTTCAACTTTGTTGTAAATACATAGGGAAAGGGCATCTGCTAGGGCTCTTCTTTCTTGCCCTTTGGCCCTGTTCCTCTCACATCTTTCTAGTCTTTTTTAGTCCCAGGAAGAATTAGTAGATCAGTCCCTTTATGCCCTAAGGCTTGGAGGATTCCCCGGGTCAGCAGTCCCCCTCAATTTAACCCTCCCCGCCCCCCGCCCCCGCCAAAAGGGACAGAGCACATTTCTACCTTCTCTAATTAATTCCTCCCTAAATCTCAGGGCTTCCTTAAAATCATAATGTAGTTCTTAAGGTCTCAACTCAGTCTTCCCCAAAGCGGGGACACAGCCTGGCCCAGAAATCGGTGCGCAGCCTTCCCTGAACTGGGAATACAGACTTCCCCCCAAAAGGTTTGAGAGGCTCTACCCCAAAGTCAGTACACTCAGCTCCAACAAGAGAATCTCTCCTTACTCTCAGGAAGACTGAGTGCCCACGAGGTGGCCACACGTCCCCGGAGGGCAGCGCTCCTGATTTCCCCTAGGACTCCCAACATTACTGGGGTCTTCCATCTCTGCGTCGCCCCCAGCCCAGGGAGACCCAGTCTTCACTCTCCTCAACAATCCCAAATTAGTCAGTCCTCTCTCAAAAAGGGGGATGGGACTGAGATTTTCCCTCCCCACTCCCAAGCTCCGTCCACGGCTGCAGAAACCCGGAGAGCGCGAAGGAGGCTGTGGGTCCGTCCCTCCGCGGCGACTGCCCAGCAGCGAGGCAGGCCCCGTTCCTCCCCCTCGGACGCCAGGCGCTGGGTCCACCCCGCCACCCGGGACAGCGAGCCGGCTCAGTCCCCGTGGTCTCTGCCCTGGAACCGCCTTCCTCCCGCGCCGCCCGCCTTTCCCGGCTGGCCGCGAGCTCTGCGCCCGGGGTTCCCACCCGCAGCCCAGGATGCGGGGCTCGCTGGTGGCCGAGCTGGCTCGCGCCTCTACCTGCAGGGGCCGCCGCGCCTCTCAGCGCCCCGCCGCCGCCATCTTGCATTTCAAACCGGCTGCACTTTTCAGGGAGTCAACTCTGACCTGTGAACCCTAAACCCGGAACAGCTTGGCGAGCCCGCAGACGGGCCTCCGCAGCTCCGGGGCCCCCGCGGGACGTGGGGACCAAGGGTGGGGGTGTAAGGAGAGGCTGAGCTCAGCGGCCGTCCGAGGGTGGAGGAGGAGGGGAGAGAGCCGGCCGAGGCGGGGCCCTCCCGCGCGCGCGCCCTCCGCCCCCCCCCACCCCGCGCGGCGCCCGGCTCTCCACGCCGTGATCCAGCTGTTCCACTAGGGTCCGACTCAGCTTCTATCCCAAGAAACGGCTCGCCGCCGGAGGTAGGGAACCGCCCCGCCCCCTGTCAACAGAAGCCCCGCCCCGTCCGCGGAAGCCCGCCTTCTCCGCACTCGAAACGGCCCCGCCTCTAACCAGAGATAGCTCCGCCCGCCGTCTGCAGAAGCCGGGTCTTCTCTCCGGTCATTCCAAAAGGCAGCTCCGCCTTCCTAATGTCCCCGCAGGATCTTGAGGACCGGGCTTGCACTCCTCCACCGAGACGCCCCTTGTCATGCCACGCCCCATCCCCTGGTGGCAGCAGAGCCCCAGCCACGCCCCGGGCGAAGCCCGCCCACTGTCAATGGGCTCCCGCTTTTCCGAGGTTGGCCCTTTCGGGCCGGAGGCCCCGCCCTCTGTCAAAGAGGCCGCGCCTCTAGTCGACTGCAGTGCCACCCCTTCTTGCCTTGGGTCCCCACGCGACCTCTAGCCGCGTCTCCACCCTTTGACACCACAAGTTCAGTCCAACCTCACTTTGAACCGCCCTGTGAGACGGACCCCTCTGCTGCCTCTGCCCTAACGAGGGACTTGCTCTCTGCGGGGCTTTCTTTTCGAGCAGCGGTCTCCACTGCCGGACCCTGCGACTGGGGCCCGCTGAGGACCCAGGATTTCGGGAAAACCGGACGGCGTCACCGCACCGCACCGCCCCCTCCCTTTCCTTCAGCCCCACATGGTTGTTAAAACGAGGAAAGGGAAACCGCTCACCCTCCGGGCTGCTCCGCGCGCATTCCCGGCCCTGGACGTGGGAGAGCTCTTTGGCGCCTTGACGTTGATTCCCCACCCCCATCCCAGTTGTGAACCCTTTGTGCTTTGACAGCAGTGCTCCTCTGAGCCACATTAATCCTAAAACATTCACTTGCTTAAAGTGAAAGTCTGATTGCTGAAATCAATATACGCCAGTCTTTTCATAGGTGGGTTTCATCTTAGAGTCCTAGAACTCGTGTATGCTGAGGCTTAACGATCTCATGAGCGGAAGTACTCAACCCTGCTGTACTCAACACCCGTTATTTACAACAAAAAATTTAACACCACTTTACTCTCCTGGAATTAAATTTGTAATGTAAATTACCTATACAAATAATATCAAGAAATCAATGTAATGTTCTAGTAATATAAAGGCAAAAGAGAAAGTAGTTTATAATAAAACACTATACAAAAATAAAAATCAATACTAATAACAATAAAAATTATAAAATAATAGGTTTTCACGATGTAAATAAATACTCTGGCACTGATAAGAGAAATGCAAGACAAAAGCTGCCCCCACAAAATTTCATAATGTCCCTTAGGGACAGTTCTTCCCCCCACTGAAAACCTCTGCATAGGACCTAATTCTGAGGAAAGGAAGTGCTTCAAATACAGAAATTCATTCTTTCGTTGATGCATTTAACATTTCGTTTTTTGAGCACCAGTGCATGCCATGCACTCTGGGGGATGTAAAGCTGAGTTAGGTAATATTCCTGTCTTCCAGGAGTTTACAGACTAGTCGCCAAGCAAAACACATGAACATAAAAATGTATCAAAGTGAAAGTTGAGATCAGAGAGTGATACACAGCCGGGTGGTGGCTCAAGCTTGTGATCCTAGCAGGCTGGGAGGCCAAGGCAGGTGGATTGCTTGAACTTACCAGTTTGAGACCAGCCTGAGCAAGAGTGAGACCCCCTCTCTAAAATAGCCGGGCGTTGTGGCAGGAGCCTGTAGTCCCAGCTACTCGGGAGGCTGAGGCAAGAGAATCACTTGAGCCCCAGAGTTTGAAGTTGCTGCGAGCTGTGATGCTACAGCACTCTACCAAGGGCGACAAAGTGAGACTCTGTCTCAAAAATAAAAGTGATACATAAAGAGACCCTGAGACCCCTTTAGGAATATATGGGTTGGTGAATATAAACTTCCCATTCTACCCCCCTTCCTTTGTTTCTTTTCTTATTTTCCTCCTCTGGCTTTTCCTCCCCCGCCCCTCCTCCTCTTCCCCCTTGTCCTCCCTCCTTCCTCCTCCTCCTCCTCCTCCTCTTACTCTTCCATCTCTTCTTTAGCACCACTTTATAGAGTTGCGTCCTCTCTATAAGCTGTCTCGCTGGTTCAATACCCAATGCTGGCAGCTTAGAATATTCCCAATTTAGGGTCATGTCCACAAAGCAATTCTGTTGGGGAAAACAATTTCAATAGCGTAGTACTGAGAGCAGTGTCCTTAGCTGCATTGCCAATTATTTGGTATCGTTGTACAAAGCAAGACTGTCATCCACTGTCACCACTCAAAAAAACTGGTTGCAGACTTAAGCTGTATGAATATATGTTTAGCATAGCAGATTGTGCCAGCCCACAGAAATCTGTTTAGAGATCCTGCTCACAGAGTAACTTGTTTTTTTATTAAGATTAACTCATTTATACAAATTGTAAATATGACTGACTTTAACAGCTGTGTGGTTCCAGAAGTTTTTATCCATGGATTGGCATAATTAAAAGAGTGTAGATGTTTTGGGCATACGTTGTGCACTTTTTCACGTACAGACTGACATGACAAAACTTCGGTACTATTAGAGATGAGAAGTTGTTCAGCGGGTTTTAAAAAGCACAGCACTTTGGCTATTCAGAGCCTCTTCCACCTTTGGAACAGTGAAAAAAAAATATTTGTAGGAAGTAAAAAGCTTTGAATAAAAAGTTCTAAGCACAAGCACCATCTGAAGAGGAACAGGCTTCCAATGGCACTTTGCGATAGTTCCCTTGTTATTATTTTTCCTTTTTTCTGCTTTTTGTGAAGAAGTCTTTTAAAAAACATGGTACCATGAAACGTAACAGCTCAAAAGACATCAAACTAAGATGCTGTCAACTTTGAACTACAGTTATGTGAACTTAAGAATGTAGCCCTAGTGAAATTGCTCCCACAATTTTCTCTAATGGCTACTTCAGAAGTTGAACAGAAATGTTCCTGCTGAAACTATTTCAGGCCAAACGGAATTTCAAAGCCAATTTGGGGTCAAGTCGTTTCCTATTCCTCTTAGTGCTTGCTCTATTAAAATAATAATGTTATTGATAATGACAACAGTAAAAACAAGTCAGTATTCTTGGTACTCGTAAAATGCTCTCCTGCTCCACTCCTCCCCTCTTTCTATATCCAGCATAGGGCCATATATAGGACTGTAGGACTATAACACAAAACAAGAAAAACAGAGGAAAAACTGATTTTTCCAGTATTTATTCAAAAAGGAACGCTTTGATATACTTTATGTTTTAATCATGGTGTCAGGTGGGTTGGTTCATTCATTGATGTGTAACTCTGTTTCTACCCAAAGGCCTAGTGACTGTCAACACTGCCTCTTGAAAGTGGCAGTTTATCTTTTTAACCTAAAATCTTAAGACACAACCCTAGAGGAAGTGCCAACTAGAAATACTCTATCAGGGACGATGGTGGGCGCCTGTAGTCTCAGCTACTCAGGAGGCTGAGGCAGGAGGGTCAGTATGAAGACACCATTGCCTAGCCTGGATGACAGAATGAGACATTGTCACAAAAAAAAAAAAAAATTAAAGATAACAAGCTACAAAATGTCAATGTCTCTGAGAAGAGATATTTAGTCCTAAAACTTAGTGACGTGGACATCAACACGGGAAAGGTAATTCCTTTTCAGTTGTTAAGCAATTTTGGACCCATGGCAGGGACGCTTTTTCCAGGAAATCTCAAGGCTCATTAAACTCTAGGCACTTTAGACATACATTAACCCATTTCACCGTCCTGGTGTCTCTGTGAGGTAGTAGGTATTGTTGGTAGTCAATATATAAGGAAGCTGAGGTTTAGAGAGATTTATCTTGGCAAAGATAGCAAACTAGGTTTTGAATCCACCCTCACCAGTCCTAAATCCTAAGAAAGATAGCATTAAAAAAAGGAAGAAGAAAGATGCTGTGTACACTGCTTCTAAGAAGGAAGGCATTGTTTTAGCCAAGTTACAGTGTGCACGGGATTTGAGAATACTCATAGTCATTGAAGTCAGCCAGTCACTGTTCAAGTCCCAGATTCTTTGCCACTTGCTAACCATATTAAGCAGTATGAACCTAGCAAAATTTAACAGCTTAAAAGATGGAGCAGTTCTTGAGCTCACAGGTCAGTGGGTCATCTGGGTGGTTCTGCTGATCCGGGCAGTTCTGATCTGGACTAGGTTTGGCTGATCTCAGCTGGACTTGCTCACATGTCTGTGGTCAGCAGGTGGGTTGTCTGGCCCAGGATAGCCACATTCATAAATCTTGAGGCTGCTTCATCTAGGATGGCCTCAGTCACAGCTTCAGTGCTTGGCTGGCTGTGGATCACAGGGGGAACTTGGCCACGTGTCTCTCATCTTCCAGTAGATTACCCTGGACTCATTCTCATGCAGCCACACCATTCCAAGAAAGCCAGAAGCAGTCTTGGAGATCTTTTGAAGCCTAGACTCAAAGCGGACGCTCTGTCATTTCTGCCACATTTCTACTGGCCAAGGCCAGTCACAGAGCCAGCACAGATTCCACCTGTTGATGAGCAAAGCTGCAAAACCATATTGCAAAGGATGTGGTTACAGGAAGAGCAAACAATTGTGACCATTTCTTTCATCAGTTTACCACACTATGTGATTAAAGGCAAATTTCTTTTTCTTTTCTTTCTTTTTTTTTTTGAGACAAGAGTCTCACTATGTCACCCCTTGGTAGAGTGCAGTGGCATTACAGCTCATAGCAACTTCAAACTCTTAGGCTTAAGCAATTCTCTTGCCTCAACCTCCCAAGTAGCTGGGACTATAGGCTCCTGCCACAATGTCCAGCTATTTTTGTTGTTGTTGTTGTCATTGTTGTTTAGCAGGCCTGGGCCAGGTTGGAACCCACCAGCCCTGGTGTATGTGGCCGGCGCCCTAACCACTGAGCTATGGTCACCAAGCCTAAAGGTACCGTATACGCTCCAGTATAAGCCGAGTTTTTTTCGGCACAAAATTTGTGCTGAAAAACCCGAACTCGGCACAAATTCTGTGCCGAAAAAACTCGGCTTATACTCGAGTATATACAGTAAGTTTCCTTCTTTCTTTCTTTTTTGCAGTTTCTGGCCAGGGCTGGGTTTGAACCCACCACCTCTGGCATATGGGGCTGGCGCCCTACTCCTTTGAGCCACAGGCACAGCCCCTAAAGGCAACTAAGTTTCTTAACCTATGTATGTTTTTACTGTAAATTTTTTTTTTTTACTATTTTCATCTGTAAAATGAAGATAATGTTACAATAGTTGTGTCCTATCTCAAAGCATTAATATTTCATGCAAAGTGTGTGGTTTACTTTCTCAGAAAGTGTTAGCCAGGGCCATGCTGGTGATGTCCTCTAGGGTTTTCCAGCCTGCAAGTCTTATGAATTCACAGGAAGAGAGGATAGGATTTTATGAAGCCCCTCAGGGAAGGACATTGGCCTTGATTTTCTCATTCTGGATTTCATGCTGTTCCGCTTAACACTCTTCTATTTGTGATGTATAGAAACCCACCCCAGTCTGAACCCTATTCAAGGAGCCAAAACCCTTGTTTGTCCCGCCTGTCCACTCTATCCTCTCCTCTCGTGACTCCTTTTAGGGCTCCTCTAGAACATGGCCTGGCCAAGTGGCTTCAGCCCAGGAGTCCAATATGACTATTTAGCTCCGTTCATTAGAGCTAAATGACCTGTTTCTCAGTGTTGCAATTCCAGACTCTAAAGAGAGAATCTTATTGGTCCACACATCTCTTCTTAAAAGGTCAGCAGAATCTAATCTTCCAGTGCAGGAGGAGAGGACAGTCTTGGGAAGAAAGGGCAGCTGTGTGTGGGCAACAAAGGCTGTGAGCCAGCAAAGGCAATGATCCACATCTCCTGGCCATATGCAGCCTCCTCTAGAGTTTGGAACAACCTTCCCATCAAATAGTCAAAGCACTCAACTTCAAGAACCTTATGGAAACCTAGCTCCTATCTGAACATTTCTGGATAAAATGAAGGCAGAGTAGCTGTTTCTCCCACTCACTCACCAAATGCCAACCTCATGCTTTAGCTCCAACATGGGCCTTAGGCCACAGGCTGTCACTTAAACAACAGAACTTTATTTTTCTCACAGCTATGGAAGCTGTCTGAGATCAAGGTGTTGCCATGGTTGGTTGGTTCCTTATGAGAGCTCTAAAGGAAGGATCTATTCCAAGCCTCTGTTTTTGGCTTGCAGAGGGGCATCCTCTCCCTGTGTCTTCACATCATCTACCCTCTGTATATAGCTGTGTTCAAATCACTTCTTCTTTATAAGAATGCTAATCACATAGGATTGGGGTTCACCCTCATGACCTCGCTTTAGACAATGACTTCTGCAAATACCCTCTATCCAAAAATGGCCACATTCTTTCCATGGAACTGGGGGTTAGGACTTCAACATATGAATTCTGGGGAGAAAAAATCCAGCCAATAACAACATGAAAATAGTCATCACTATACATAATGCAAGTAGTGGCGGAGACTGTTCTTCCCTGGGCTTGTCTACAATTCTGGACATGGGAATGTCCCTGAAAGTATCTAGTAATTACCTATTGACGCTCTGTCTATAAATAATAAATAAGCCTTTCTTTTCTTTTCTTTCTTTTTTGAGACAGAGCCTCAAGCTGTCACCCTGGGTAGAGTGCTGTCTCATCACAGCTCACAGCAACCTCCAACTCCTGGCCTCAAGTGATTCTCCTGCCTCTGCCTCCCAAGTAGCTGGGACTACAGGTGCCCGCCACAAGGCCCGGCTATTTTTTTTGGTTGCAGCCGTCATTGTTGTTTGTCAGGCCTGGGCTGGATCCAAACCCACCAGCTCAGGTGTATGTGCTGCTTAGCTGCTTGAGCCACAGGCACCAAGCCATAAATAAGCCTTTCTTAAAGCTCCAAGTCCTTGAAAAAGTGGTCATTCTGAATATGTTCTGAAGGTTTGTTTTTTTTTCAGTGACAAGGTCTCACTATCACGCAGGCGGGAGGACAGTGGTACTATCATAGCTCATAGCTCACTGTAACCTTGGACATCTGGATTCAGTCAATCCTCCTCCTGAGCTTCTCCAATAGCTGGGGCTTCAGTTGTACACCACAACACCAGGCTATTTTTTTTAATATCTTGTAAAGATGGGAGTCTTGCTATATTTTCCAGGCTGGTCTCAAACTTCTGGGCTCAAGCAATCCTCCTGACTCTAAAAGTTCTGGGGTTATTTGTGTGAGCCACCACACCTGCGCTTGATGGCTTTTTATATTATTAAAACTTTCTTTTGAATTATGTGTAATCGTATACCATTTTACTTGTTTACACATTGCCTGAGGCAATGGCTTTCTGCTAGACAATAGAATTACCAGGTGCTTTATAAAACATCTATGACCCAGCCTTACCCCCAAAATTCTGATTTATTTGGTATACGGTAGAATACAGGCACTGTTGTTTTCTGGGTTTTTTTGTTTTTAAAATTATTATTATTATTTTTTTTTTTTTTTTGAGGCAGAGTCTCATTATGTCGCCCTTGGTAGAATACCCTGGTGTCACAGCTCACAGCACCCTCAAACTCTTGGGCTTAAGCGATTCTCTTGCCTCAGCCTCCCAAGTAGCTGGGATTACAGATGCCCTCCACAATGCCCATCTATTTTTGTTGTTGTTGTTATCATTGTTGTTTAGCAGGCCCGGGCCAAGTTTGAACCCACCAGACCCGGTGTATATGGCTGGCACCCAAACCACTGAGCTACAGGCACCAAGGCAAAGGTTTCTCATATGATTCTTTTTTTTTGCAGTTTTTGGCCGGGACTGGGTTTAAACCTGCCACCTCTGGCATATGGGGCCGGCGCCCTACCCCTTTGAGCCACAGGCACCACCTCTCATATGATTCTTAAATGCAGTCAGTTTTGAGAACCACTGGCATCAGGCAAAGAAGGGAACAACCAACTCTTAGAAAGCACCTCTACCTGCCAGGCTCTGAGGTCAGCACTTTGGTCTATATTATATTATATTATTATGTTATTCTTTTTTTTTTTTTTTTTTGGCTGGGGCAGGGTTTTAACCCGCCACTTCCAGCATACGGGGCCGGTGCCCTACTCCTTTGAGCCACAGGTGCCGCCCTATTATGTTATTCTTAACACAATCCTATTACTATTAGTACTATACATCCCTCTTTTTTTTTTTTTTTGGAGAGATAGTCTCATTTTATCACGCTTGGTAGAGTGCCGTGGCATCGCAGCTCAGAGCAACCTTCAACTCTTGGGCTTAAGCGATTCTCTTGCCTCAGCCTCCTGAGTAGCTGGGACTACAGGTGCCCGCCACAACGCCCACCTATTTTTTTGTTGCAGTTTGGCCAGGAGGTTCGAACCCACCACCCTCGGTATATGGAGCCGGGGCCCTACCCACTGAGCCACAGGTACCACCCACTATATCTCTTATTTTGTAGGTAAGAAATCTGAGGCTCAAGAAGATTGACTTGCTCAAATATTGGATAGCAGGAGCCTGCTAGGGCCAAAGGTTGGTCCGGACTGTTCTCTATTGTTTGTAGAGGGAGTCAGCACAGAAAAAGAACACATCCATTTTTTTGTTTTTGTTTTTTTGTTTGTTTGTTTTGAGACAGTGCTTTGCCTCCTGACCTAGAGTGCAGTGGCATCATCACAGCCCACAACAACCTCCAACTCCTGGGCTCAAGAGATCTTCCTGCCTCAGCTTCCTGAGTAGCTGGGAGTACAGGCACACCCCACCTCACTAATTTTTCTACATTTTGCAGAGACAGAGTCTTGCTCTTGCTCAGGCTTGTCTTGAACTCCTGGCCTCAAGTTATCCTCTTGCTTCAGGCCCCCAGAGTGCTGGGTGTGAGCCACTGTGCAGCCAATGAACCACTTTTTAGCCACCTTTTTAAACAGGTCTCACAGCCTTGCTTTTTGGGCTAATGTTTCCATCACAGGGTCAACAGCCATTGTGAGAGCACATTACCTCTATCAGAACAGACTAGGCTATACTGCTGTAACAAAGCCCAAATACCCAAAGCTTGACATATCATTTACTTCTCAGGCACCGAAGCTTCCTGAAGCTCCTAATGACTCTCTAGGTCATCCCTCTGCTAAGTGGGTAGGGATCCAGGCTGCTTCTGCTTTCTGGCCATATACAAGGCATGTGGTCAGTCACAGGCAGTGTGGGGGAGCACACAAGCGTGCTGCTGAGCAGTAGGCATTTCTTCCCTGTTACCTTACCCAAGGGCCTCTGTTTTGGAAAACATGCTCAGAATGACCGAAACCCATGTTTGGCTCCACAGACCCTTCTTTCCCACTGAATGCTGAAGATGACAGTCTGTCCTGTGCTTTTATGAAAAAGAAAATAAAAGCAAACTTAAACTCCTTACTGAGGTACAATGCAATCTAGATGTTTACAAGTAGGTAAACATATATATATATATATACTTTTTTTTTTTTTTTAAGACAGTGTCTTATTCTGTCAGCCTACCTCACAGGAACCTCAAAATCTTGAGTGTAAGCTGTCCTCTTGCCTCAGCCTCCTGAGTAGCTGGGACTATAGGAGCCTGCCACAATCCCCAGCTAGTTTTTCTATTTTTAGTAGAAATGGGGTCTTGCTCCTAGTCAGGCTGGTCTCAAACTCCTAAGCTCAAGCAATCCACCACTCTTGGCCTCCCAGACAGCTAGATTTACAGGCATGGGTCACTGCACTCAGATTTGAAGACTTTTTTTTTTTTTTTTTTGAGTCAGAATGATTTATTTATTTACTTATTTTTTATTTATTTTTATTTTTTTATTTTATTTTTTTTTATTTTTTTAACGTGGAGAAGGGGCGGGGAAAGAAGGCGGGGGAAGAGGTGCGTGACAGGGTCGGGCCAGTGGCACGGTACCACATTGGCTGTATCTAGGTAGAGGCAGTTTCAGGCCGGGCCTTGCTGAGTCGTTGCTACGTGGAAGTAGCT
>CAUYPK010100837.1:0-59047 GCA_963574355.1 Loris lydekkerianus | reverse complement strand
GCGGGCGGCGGGCGCGGGCCGGCCCCCCCCCCCACAGTGTAACCCCTCCTGGCTTTCTGAGTTGTCAAGACCTCCCCCACCTTGTGGGTCTGGGCCTGAGCCACAGGAAACTTCTCTCTTAATTAGACTCCCTCTGAGCCCAGGACTTAACTTTCCATCTTTCCTTCCAACAAACTGGACTGCCACTCCAGTGAGAGCCCAGGCAGGGGGGCTTTGAGCACACACTTGTCTACCTCCAACCACTGTGGGCAGTCTGCAAGGCTCATGCTCCCAACCAGCCGTGACTTTTTCTGGGAATCAAGAACCAACCCTTCAATCCACCAGGGAATATTCTTTACCCAGCAGATTCATCCCCGTTCAGGGTTTTGGCAGTCTTAATTCCAGGGTCAATGAAACAGAGCCAAGCCCTTATGCCTCCGTCCATTTCCTGAGCATCTGTGTGCAAGATCTGGTGAGGAATAGGAGGAAACCAGCCCCATCCAGAATCTCAGTAGCTTTGCAGACACTTCCCTTCCCAAGGTTTTCCTACAGTCCAGCACAAAAGGGTTTTCAAACCTTCCCTCAAGCTTCGATATAAACATTATTATTCAGACCCTCTCTTAACTCCTTCGAATGAATTTGTCAGTCACGTGGCGTATCTGGATATTTCCTTTCAAAACAGACTGAAATGGGATCCAGATGTTGCAAGCAGAGGTACATCCAGTCCCCTTCCTTGGTGATACCTACATAATGAAGACCCACTCAACTTAATTTGACTCTGATGTGTATTCCCCTGTCCCAGAACTTAAGTAGCCCCAGGCCTCCGCACAAAACCTGCCCAGTGTCCTCCGCGCCGTGCTTGGCCCCTGGTCGGTCCTTAAAAGCTACTTCAAAAATGTATCAGGTTAAACTCCAGCCAATGTCAAGAACAGAATGTTTTCTGTACAAGGTTATACAGATGGGTTTAAGATTTGGAAAATCCTGATCCTCTTGTTAAGACCATTCAAAGATACGCTACCAGCCGATTTTTTTTTTTTTTTTTAATAGCTGGCTGTTTCCATTTGAATGGTTCTCCATGTGGAAGCTTTACATTTAAAAAACAAACATTTACTGTGGAGATAATGTTTTTCTATCCCAGAAAGGATAACCCTTCTGTAAGACCCAACTCAAAGGATCGCTCAGGACCCTGTTTGGAAAGCTCTCTGGGTGTTCATTCACTTTTGCCTTCACAAAGCTCTGTGGTTAAGTTCTAATGACATCCCCGTTTCATGGGTGCTGAAACCAGCTTAGCTGTCCTTTGGACCTTCTTTAACCTCCCCAATTGAAAGTGTTCACTTCCTCTTCTGAAACCCTTTTTAGCACAGCTTATGCTTCTGTCATGAAACACAGAATGTTCTCTCTGTGCACGAAATAACCCAGGCATCACCCGATCCCTGTGCTCCACTGTAAGCTCCCTGAAGACAGTGTTACGTTATTCCAACGCTACCCTGAAAAGGGGTCAGGAGTTTCAGAATCCCCTGGGGAGTTTTTGTTTTATGTATTTTTTTAATCAGAGTCTCACTGTGTCACCCTTGGTAGAGTGCCCTGGCGTCATAGTTCACAGCAACTGCAAACTCTTGGGCCCAAGCGATTCTCTTGCCTCAGCCTCCCAAGTAGCTGGGAGGTCCCAGCGCCCAGCTATTTTTAGAGATGGGGTCTTGCTCTGGCTCAGGCTGGTCTCCAACTCCTAGGCTCAAGTGATCCACCCACCTCCGCCTCCCAGAGCACTAGGATTGCAGAGGAAGGGAGCCACTGCGCCCAGCCTCCTGGGGGAGTTTTTTAAAACAAAACACAACAGAGGCCTGGGCCTCATGCCCTGGAGATTCTGGCCACGGGTGGGGCTCTGGGATCTCACACTTCAGAAAGCTGCCTGCATGCTGTGGCCAGGTGGGAGGACCACTGTGTTATTCAACTAGCCCACTGCTTACACATTGTGGGTAATAAACTGAGCTTATCAAATGAATGGGTGGTTTATAAATAACCTCTCAGATGTCACTCAAGAATATACAATGATATTTCCAGTGGACACAGAACGACCCCATCCCGACTCTGCCAACCTCTGCACCTGTCTCCCACCATGCCCCCTAAACCCCATTCAGCTGTAGCCAGAGTGGCCCCCTGCTCACTGCTGCTTAACTGTGCAAAGCCATCTGCCTAACAGGAGTGTCCAACCTGCAGCCCAGGGGCCACATACAGACTTGAGGACTGTTTGGTACCTCTGGTGTTCGATATCCCAAACAATATGCACAGACCTTTTTGTTGCTAAACAGCTTTTGTAAGTGTTTATTTCCTGTGTGACCCAACACAACAATTCTTCTACTTATGCACAGCGGAATTCTTTTTAATACTCTAGGTTTTCAGGGCTCAGTTACTCTTTTATTCAGCTGTTTCTCCAATATGGCCTCCTCAGAACACTTACGTCTGATGACTCCACTACACTACAGCACGCTCGCCCCACCGTCTGTACTGTGCCACCGTGCTTCCCCGTTTTCATAACCGTTGTCACTGACAATATGTCATACTTTGCATTTCCTGTTTGGAGTCTTTGAGAGAAACACACCAGCCTTCTGCACCATTCGCACCTCAACTCTGAAACATGAGAAGAGGACTGCCTCTTATTAAGCCCAATTGACTCTCCAGGTTCTTGCCAGGACCCAAAGTCTCAGAAAAATGAAATCTGGGAGACGCAAAAAAGCTCAACCATCATCGAATGCCAGAGTTTCCTTTCTTAAGCTGGATCTGTGAGTCCCCAACAGTCTGTAAACTTCCCAAAATTGTATATGAAATGTCGTCTACACACACCTGCACCATTTTCTGCAGAAAGAATCCATAGCTTTCATTACAGTCTCCAAGGAGCTATATTTCTCAAACAAAAAGATCCTCTCGACAAATCCTTCATTATAAATGAAAAAAACTATAGTTTCCCCAAAGAAGCAACTTACAGAAGGTCAAACAGCTGGTGAGTGAGAGTCTGAAGCAAGATCCACATTTGCTGATTCCCACGTGGTCAAGTCCCTCCTCCCCCCTCCTCACCCTTGTTCACTTACTAAAAGAGAAGACCCTTCCCCAGCATGGCCAGAGTGCCGACCTGGACCCCTGGACTCCCACAGAAACTGCCTCATGAGTCTGACAAAGCCTCAGGCGAAAACAGCCAATTTAATTATTCACAAATTTGCGTGTGGTGACAACATCAGATACTGATGAAGGCCCAAATCTGCCTTCAGCGTCCTTCTGATGGCATTTCATGTTAATGCAGCACATTTGGGGGGGGGGGGGATCTCCACAGTGTCTCTCTCCAGACACCCTCAGCAAATAAAGAGCCCATTTTCCTTCCCTGCCGCTAATGGCTCCAATTTTCTTGTGATTTTTCTACATTGGTGCCAACGAAATATTACCCTGCCACATGTCCTACCGGCTATTCTTCCAGCATCATGAATTCCAAACCAGCTCTGCTGGAATGCAAAAGAATGAAAAAATAATACTCACTTCTAGGGAAAATGGCAGGGAGGGAGGGGACGGAGGGCCAAAGAAATGAAGATCTGGAGCAAATTTTAACCTCAGTCAGATGCACATGATTTGTCCCCTACTCCTAAGAAACCTGCTATACAAATGTGTCTTGAAGAAATCGCAAGTTTGGGTCCAGACACCACAATAAAGCAAATACTGCAGTAAAACAAGTCACACAAGTTTTTCAAGTTCCCAGTGCTTATAAAACTTAGGTTTACACTCTAGTCAATTTAAGTGTTTGTAATAGCATTATGTCTTTAAAAGAAAAAAGTGCGTACCTTCATTTACCTAAAATGTTTTATTGCTACAAAATGTTAACAATCACTTGAGCCTTCAGGGAGTCAGAATCTTCTTGCTGGGGCGGGGTCTCATGTTAATGTTGATGGCTACTGACTGATCAGGGTCGTGGCTGCTGAAGGCTGGGCTGGCTGTAGCAATTTCTTAAACTGTGACCACCACGAAGTTTGCTATTTTACAGCTCTTCCTTTCCCAAAGACTTCTCTACGGCACATGATGACATTTGATAGCATTTTACCCGAAGTAGAACTTTGAAAATTAGAGTGAATCCCCTCGAACGTTGCCATTGCTTTAACAATTAAGTGTACGGAATGTTCTAAATCCTTGGTTGTCATTTCAACCATGTTCGCGGCGTCTTCACAAAGAGTAGATTTCACCTCGAGAAACCACTTTCTTTGCTCATCTACAGGAAGCAATGTCTCTTCCACTCAAGTTTTATCATGACTTTGCAGCAATGTAACCACATCCTCAGGTTCCACTTTTAATTCTAGTTGTCTTGCTGTTTGTACATCTGAAGTTCTTCCTCCCCGGAGTCTTGAACTCCTCACAGTTACCTATAAGGGCTGGAATCAACTTCTCCCAAACTCCTGTTAATATTGCTATTTTGACCAATGAATCACAGATGTTCTGAATGACATCTAACATGGTCAATCCTTTCCAGAGGATTTTCAATGTACCGTATATACTCGAGTATAAGCCGAGTTTTTTCCAGCACAAAATTTGTGCCGAAAAACCCGAACTACAGTACTTTGTCCAGCTCCATCAGAGGAGTCGTTATCCGTGGAGGCAATAGCCTTATGAAATGTATCTGTTAAATAATAAGACTTGAAAGTCAAAATCACTCCCTGAACGACAGGCTGCAGAAGGGATGTTATGCTATGGGGGCATGAAAACAACAGGAATCTCCTCGTACATCTTCGACAGAGCTCTTGGTGACAGGTGCATGCGGTAGTAATATTTTGAAAGAAATCACTAGGTTTAAAATACTCCATAAACCATGCTGTCAACAGAGGTGCCGTCACCCAGACTTGGTTGTTGCCTCTCTAAAGCACAGAGCAGATTTCAGAGTAATTCTCTAGGAATCTTGCTATTGTAAAGGAGCAATGGCTTGAACTCAAAGTCACCAGCTACATTAGTGCTGACCAGAGCGTCAGCCTGTCCCTTTGAAACTTTAAAGCCAGGCACTGACTTCTTTCTGGTTATAAAAGTCCTAGACGGCTTCCTTTTCTAATGAGCCTGTTTCATCTATATCAAAAGCCTGTTGTTATCATGGCCCACTTTCAACAACGAGGTCAGCTATGTCTTCTGAATAACTTGCTGCTGTGAAGCAAGTTATTCAGAGAGACCCTGCCCCTCCCTTCATGTCATGGAAACACCTTATTTCCTTAAACTCAAAAACCACCTCTGTTGTCCTTCAGCTTTTCTTTTGCATCTTCATGTTTTGCAGCCTGCAAAGAATGGAAGAGTCGGGGCTCTGCTGCGGATTAGGTCTGGGCTGCAGGGAATACTTCTATCCAGTTTGATCTTCTATCCAGGTCACCAAAACTTTCTCCATGTCAGCAATAAAGCGGTTTTGCTTTCTTATCATTCATGTGTTCACTGGAGGAGAACTTTTCATTTCCTTCAGGAACTTCTCCTTTGCAGTCACAACTCAGCTAACTACTTAGCGCAAGAGGCCTAACTTTCAGCCTCGCCTGGCTTTCCACATGCTTTCCTCACTAAGCTTAATTACTTCTTTCTCTTCCTTTCTTTTCCTTTCCTTTCCTTTTCCCTCCCCTCCCCTCCCCTCCCCTCCCTTCCCCTTGGTAGAGAGCCATAGCATCACAGCTCACAGCAACCTCAAACTCTTGAGCCTAAGCGATTCTCCTGCCTCAGCCTCCTGAGTATACATCTTTACAAAGAATAGATTTCATCTCAAGAAACCACTTTCTTTGCTCATCTATAGGAAGCAAATTCTCATCCACTCAAGTTTTATCATGACATTGTAGCAATGTAGCCACACTATAGGTGCCCACCACAATGCCCAGCTATTTTTTGGTTGTAGCTGTCGCTGTTGTTTGGCAGGCCCGGGCTGGGTTCGATCCTACCAGCTCCGGTGTATGTACCTGGCACCCCAGCCACTGAGCTATAGGCACCAAGTCATAAGCTTAATTATTTATAACTTTTCATTTAAAATGAGAGACAAGTGACTCTGCCTTTCACTTGAATACTTGGAGGCCATTGTAAGGTAATTCGTTAGCATAAATTCAATGTTGTTGTGCCTTAGGGAATGGGAGGCCCAAGGTGGGGGGGGGGGGAGGTAGAGAGAGAGAGAGAGAGATAGATGGGGGAATGGCCAGTCCATGGAGCAGTCAGCATACACAATACTTACCAATTAAATTTACTGTCTTAGATGGGCATGGCTCCTGACACCCAAAACAATTAACAGTAGCATCAAAGATCACTGATTGGAAAGTACCAGATATAACAAAAAGGTTTTCCACCATTGTGAGAATTACCCAAATGTCACACCGGAACACCAAGTGAGCACCTGCTGCTGGGAACATCAGAACAATAGACTTGCTCCATGCAGGGCTGCACAAACCTTTCATTTGTTTAAAAAAGGAAAAAAGGAACATCTGTGAAGCCCAATAAAGTGAAACACAGTAAGGCAAGGTGTGCTTGGATTCAGAGAGAGCTGGGGAAGTCCTCCGAGGGACCACATCAACTTTCCCAGCTAGGCCATTATACTGCAAGGCACAGACCTACTCAAGTTCCCTGAGGCAAATGCAAGTTTTAGACTTGGAGTTGCAAAGGTGCTGAGAACAGGACTGTGTGGCCTCTCACATCCACCCCTCTTCTACCCATCAGTCGCCTATGGTTTTCCATGCATAACACTGGCTAACAGGTGACTTCAGTTTACTAACTCAGCATTCTCCAATGGCCCCGTTTTGGCTTTTCACTGTATGGCAAAAAATAGATGCCTTCATTTTCCTCTGTCCAAACTCCCAAAGGAGGGAATCTGATTATTTCTTTGTGCCAAACCATGCGTCATCCGCTATGGAATGGCCTTCCTATGGTGGCGTGTTCACTTTGGACCAATCAGCGATGGATGTGAGAGTCTTCTATGGTGTAAAACTACCCAGGCTTTCCCTGGGTCTTTTGCAGAGCCTGTGGACAGACAGGTACAGTAACTACTTGTCATACTGAACTAACCTCAGTTTTTCAAAAGCATACTGGAGCAAATGTGCAGTTTGCAAGGGTCAACCACTGAATTTTCAGAAATTCCATGAGCTACTTGCTAATCCACTGTTAGTCTGAAATTGGCCATAGCAGGAGTATTTACACCAGAGTTATTGGCAGATGCTATAAATCAGGAATCCCCAGTCCCCCTGGAGAGCTGATTTATCGGCACACCACTGCAGCATTAATGGCTAAAGAGGAAGAAAAAAAAAATCAAGGTAAACAAGGCTCCCCACAGTCTCGCACGGTCTGTATCATTTCCCTCTTCTCCCCTTCACCCACCCTTCACTCTAGCCACAGTGGACAACTTCCTCATTACCCATTTGCCACAAACACCTGCTCTGAAGCCAGCGCTTAAGCTAAACTATATTCCCAACCTGAACGTCCATCCCCATAAAGCTCAGAGTCCCCCCTCAAGTGTCAACTCCCTCCGTTAGAATCATTTCTGCTTCTCTAAGCTCCCAAACCCCCAATGTACTTTTTGGCAACTCGTTTTGATTATTTGTGTTCAGCCTTCCTTTCGCTATAGTTATTTATTTATAGGGTCTTTCAATTCATGACCAACCGCCCACGGACAGAATCTATATCCACTTCCCTGAGGCTGCCAAGTGCTAAGTGTGTACATGGTCCTCAGTTAGGTAAAAAACAAACTCAGAAAATTTACTTCTGTGAGACTCCAGTTAAACACTTTTCTCTCTCCCTTCCCTGCTCCAATCCTGGACCTGCTAGGTCATGAGTTCCCCGAGTGGTTTCAGCCCTGACAACTGAATCAGCAGCCCTGGGATTTAAGGCCGGATGGCTGCTAACATCACATATCTGATGTGTGTGTGAACTATTTTCATTAGACCCAAATGCCTGTAAAAGAGGACAGTCAGGGATTAAACTGCAGAGATTCGACTTTGATCTGGCCACAGCAGATACATACTTTAAATCTTACTCAAGTCCCTGCATCTCAGACAGCTCAGGCTGCCACAGCAAAATACCACAGATTGCACAGCTTAGACAACAGAGATTTATTTTTCCATAGGTCTGAAGGCTACAAGTCCAAGATCAAGGTGCCAGCAGTCAGTTTCTGGTGAGGGCTCTCTTCCTGGCTTGTAGATGGCCACCTTCTACAAGAGGTGGAAGGGAGAGCAGGGGAAGGGAGAAGGAGAGGGGGAGGGAGAGAGGAGGAGAGACGAAGAGAGAGGAAGACAGACAAACAGAATGGGACAGAACACACCAAAGCAACCTCTCAGGTATCTCTTTCTACAAGGGCACTAATCTCCTCATGAAGGCCCCACCCCCAATACCATCTTATAGGGGGCTAGAGCTTCCACATAGGAATTTTAGGAGGACATAATTCAGTCCATGGCACCTCATTAAAATGATCTCTCTTTAAATACTTTGGGAAAGATGAGTCAGAGGTTTAGGGAAATCTCAGAACCGGAAACCCGATGAACAATATCACACACTCAGCAACAAGTAGAGAAGATGAGCCCATCATGTTATGGGCTTACCCAGTCCACAGAGTATATGAAAACCACCCAGAAGTTGGAAAGAAAACTACTGGATAATAAATGACATGTGAAGAAAACTCAAGTCATAAAGTACCAGGGTTCTCTGCACCAAAGCTTTTATAGATAAAGCCTCCTAAGTAAGTCTTCAGGCAGAAAGTTCACCAGCCTGGCAACCTTACATCTTAAAATTGGGGGTCTCTGGTTGTGGCCTGAAGAGCACTACTTTCTTAATCTGCAGAAATTTTCAAACCCTAAAACTCTTCACACGGAGACTCTGGAAGTTAACCAAAAAAAAAAAAAAAATCGCCTCTGTTTTACGGATGGAAAAACTGAGGTCAAGGACATCAACCACTTGACTAGGCCTGAAACAGACTAAAAATACAAACCCCACTTGCTAATCCTGGTTTCAATACTTCTCTCTCAGTTCCACTCCACCCACCATCCCCCAAAGCCCTAAATGCCCCAGAATATAAAAACAAACGACCTTTAAGACATTGATAATTCCTGAAGCTAATCCAAACACGTGTTGTTAAAAACGGGCACAGAATTCTCACCATGAGGCAGACAAAAGAACAAGGTAGGGTGACTATTTTTTCAAGAAATAGAAACAAAACTCCTAATCTTCCAAAAGTATAAAAGCCTGTCACTCAAGGCTGCTGATAAACGCAAGAAGATAAAGACATGTAAGGCGGTGGAACAGATGTTTCATTTTAGGCATTTCCATTTGCCTTATCTGTCATTTCTTAACGGGAGCAATTTTAGGGAGACAGGACCACAGAGATGCTGTACTTTTCCTGCGGTTTTGTAACCGTTTACAAAACATGTAATTTCCCCTCCCTACCCCCCAGGACCTAAAAGAAATCAAAAGTAAAGCAGAGAAAAAGAGAGCAAATCAAAGGACAAATCCATGTGTCTGCATATCTGATCTGTTCCTTAAAAAGATGGTCTTTGGGGTAACAAATGGGGAGCTCTCTCTTCTGCAGACCTATAATCCGCCCGCACGTCACTGCATTAAATCAGAATTAAAATGCCACCAAAGGAGAGAGTGAGAGGGTTATGGTTTGCTTTTACAGAGTGAGCTATTTGCTTTTGAAATAAGTCATGTTGTCAAGATCTGAACTGAGCAAGCAGACCCATATCTAATTCAGGAAAGAAAATGTAAGAGACGGATTCAAAATTTCCAAGGCTCTTGGCTTAGATCAGAGCCCAAACATGAGAAGAATTCTTCTCCAGACTCGAACCGTTTCTGAACTTGTGAAGTTACGGGTAGACCTCCCTGAAGCAATCAAGCACTTTGGAAACGATGTTGAGCAGCTATCCTCTCAAAGATGAGCTAGATCTCAACCTCTCCCCAAGGCTTATTAGGGTCTTCTGAAAAATTACTCTGGGGTAGTCTAGACAAACAATTCTCTGACCTTGGTTGGTTATCAGTTTTCTTTGAGACAGGCTTATCAGGCCCATAAGATCATCGTTCAGTATTCTGTCCTCCATGGATTCAGATTCTCTGACAGTACAGGTGGTGGGACCAGAAGTGACCGGCGTAGAGCTACTGGTCACCAATGGCTGAGTGACCGGCCTTGCCTAATCTTCCTTTGTCTGTGCTGTGCATTCTTTGTGTTATACAGTGGCCACCCCTCTTTATCCATGGTTTCACTTTCCAGGGTTTCAGTTATCCCCAGTCAACCTGGGTCTGAAAACGCCAAGTGGAAAATTCCAGAAATAAACAATGCGTTAAGTTTTTAAATTGTGCACCATTCTTCAGAGCATGATGAAATCTTGTGCCAACCTGCCCCATCCTGGTGGGACATGAATCCTTCCTTTGTCTGGCATATCCTTGCTTTAGACGCTTCCTGCCTATTAGTCACTTAGGAACGGTCTCCATGATCAGATTGACAGCTGCCACACAGCAGTGCTTGTGTTCAAGTAACCCTTACTTTACTTAATAATGGCCCCCACGCGCAAGAGTAGTGACGCTGGCATATTGTTATAATTGTTCTATTTTATTATTAGCTGTTGGCTTGGGGCCCGTAGCACTGTGGTTATGGCGCCAGCCACATACAGTGGGGCTGGCAGGTTCAAACCCAGCCTGGGTCAGCTAAACAACAATGACAACTACAACAAAAAATAGCAGGGCGTTGTGGCGGGCGCCTCCAGCTACTTGGGAGGCTGAGGCAAGAGAATTGGTTAAGCCCAAGAGTTGGAAATTGCTGTGAGCTGTGATGCCACAGCATTCTACCAAGAGCAACACAGTAAGATGCTGTCTCCAAAACAAAACAAAAACAAATATTACCGTATATACTCGAGTATAAGCCTAGTTTTTTCAGCATAAAATTTGTGCTGAGTTCGGGTTTTTCGGCACAAATTTTGTGCTGAAAAAAACTCGGCTTATACTCGAGTATATACAGTAGTTGTTGTTGTTAATCTACTATACGTCATTTATACATTAAACTTTATTTAGGTATATATATAAAAAAAAAAAAAAAACAGTGTCTACAAGGTTCTGTACTAGCCTTGGTTTCAGGCATCCACTGTGGGTCTTGGAATCCATCCCCTCAAAATTAGGGATGCTAATGTGCAACCCTCAGTGGGCTGCCAGAAGAGAAAGGGTGTTCTGTGAATGCAGGACCTCAGAGCAGTAAGGTGGGTGACCCACTGTGAATGGGGATTCACCCTCAAGTTGGTGTGACTCCAAACACCCATGTTAATTTACTAGATGCAGATTCACTCACACCTCTAGGATCCCAGTCTGCTCTGAGCCAGTGAGCAATCACCACCCCAAAAGCACAAGACCAGACGGCAAAGATCCCATCACCCAGAAACCCACGAAGTTCAAACATTTTCCGGGAAAATTCTTATAAGATCAGGCCATGTCTGGCCCTAGGGCTTTAAAATCAGAAATATACTCAAATCCAGTCTGGACCATTGAAGACAGTTTCAGAACCAACCAATATTAACTTCTTAGGAATCAATCTGTTCTGCAAACAAGGACACTTAACTGCCAGGCGAATGTACCCTCGGGCAGGCTCCCGCCTAGCAAACTTTCAGATAACCACCCTGTGCTGCCCTCTCCGTACCAGGAAGTGTGCTAATTTTATTCCTACCTTGTCACTTGGCCCAGAGCCTTCTATGACTTCACAAAGGCAAAGAGAAATAAAAGTTAGTACACTTGGATTTCAAAAAGCCCAGCTGCAAGGAGCTAGTCTCTAAAATTTCACTCTGCAGCCAGTGGCGCCTATATACCCCTTAACAATTCTGATTTCAAGCATGGCTTGGCTGCACAGCACTATGGTTTTCAGGGCTAAAAGCAGCAAACAGGGTCTAATGTTAGCTTAACGTGTGTCATGAACCAACCAACATCTATGTCTTAATCGTCTTCAATAAGTCAGACATATTTTAAGGTGTATAGTATGAGGGATACTGTTAGACTATAGAAATAATTTCATAGAGATGTTCTATTTCATTACAGAAATACTTTGTATAAGGCAAGACCCAGTGTTGCATTTGGCATGAGACTATTACCTTATCAAAATAAAGCAATTACAAAACTTCATTGTCTTCAAACAGAAGAGTCAAAACCTGAAACTGAGTAAGGTTTATCCACCGAGAAAGACTCATTTAACAAAAAAAGAAAGAAAATAGTCATTTAGATTTTTTTAAAAACAACCAACAAAATTAAAATGAAGGTGATGTGACTCTGTAAGTCTAGCACAAGCACGAAAATTCCATTTTGCCCTTAACCAAAGAAAATTCTTGGATGTAGCTTTTAATTATAAATAAATAAATGGAGTATGTCATATGTTAGTAACTAACTAATAAAAAACAAAGTGTCTTAAATTACATATGGCCATCAAAGATGGGCAGATACAATTATTTGCCAGAACATGCATGAGTCAGCATAATTTGGGAGGTAGTGTAGGAGACTTGCTTGCCAAAGCCAACTAAGATATCCTGTGTGATATGGGGCAAACCACCAAAATAACGTGTTACAGTTGCTGGATCGCTAAAGCAGAGGTGACAACAGCCACCTCCTCCATCTCACAAATGGCATTAATAATAGAATCACATTCAATTTATGTATTTGCTTAAACTGGTAATCCATTCACATTTAACTTCAAGAGGTATAAAAATTCCATAGAAAGTCTCCCTTCTATTTCTGAAATCCAATCACCCATTCCAAGAAACAATCAATGAACAATTTGGGGGGTATAAAAGAACCATCCAGAAAGTATCCACCATCGTATTTTCAGAAACAGTCCAGCATTTTTAATGACACACAAACACACGCTTTTGCCAGCTACTTCAGCCTCTACAACGGGGCCTGACACATAACGGGCACTGCAAAAATTGTTCTTTAATGAATAAAATAGTATATGTCCCTTTTGTATCTTGGAAACAGTCCATGGCAACATGCGTAGAACTGCCTCATTCTTTTTCTTTCTAAAACATTTATTTAATGTTCACACAGAAAGGTACCCATAGAATACATGTACACTTCACCAAATTTTCACAAACAGAATACACTCACCTAACCAGTATCCAGGTCAAGAAATACAGCATATGTGCCAAAAAACCAAACGTCCTTCAGGTCTCCTTTCCAGCACATCCGCCAAGCATGCCCTGCAGATATCAGAGGTAATCGCCTCCTCACCTAAGGATTAGCTTTGCCTTCACTGGCATTTATAGAAAAAGGATAATACACTATGTACTCTTTTGTATCTGCATTTTTTCATGTAGCCTGTGTTTGTGAAATTAATCCATACTTCTGCATGCGTGTGTACATCATTCATTCTCACTGTTGACTGGAACGGCACTATGAGAATACAATTTACAAATGCACTAACCTGCCAGTGGGCATGTATGTGATTTCTGCTGGGAGACTATTTTAAGCAGCGTGTTATGAACATTCTTGCACAAGTATTTTCATTTCCTTAGGAGTAGAACCCTGGGAGAGCTGTGCATCTAACTTCATAAGGAAATGCTAAATAGTTTTTTTAAAGTGGTTGTACCAATTTACCCTCCTGACAGTGCATACCCCACATCCTCACCAACAGCTAGTATTTCTGTTGGGTTTTTTGCTGGTTTTTTTCAGCATAGCCTGTCTGTGGGGTTGTAAACATCTGACCTTATTTGCATCTTTCTCATAACAGAATGGAGACCATTCCCTTTCTACACGTGTACTGGACATTTGGATATCATCTTTTGTGAAGTGTCTAGTCAAATATTTGGCCCATTTGAAAAAAAGAAGCAGCAACCCTTCTTTTCTTATTGTGATTTATAGTCTTTACACAGTCTCAGCGTAAGGTATTGGTCAGACGTGTACTGGGAACATTTTCTTCCATTTTGTGACTTGCTCTTTTAATCTCTTAAGGGTATCTTTCCATGAACAGAAATTCTTAGTTTTAATATGGCCCAGTAGAAATGTTTTCTTTTAAAGTTACTATTTGTGTTCCTTTAAGAAATCTCTACCTGGCTCGGTGCCTGTGGCTCAAGCAGCTAAGGTGCCAGCCACATACACCTGAGCTGGCGGGTTCGAATCCAGCCCAGGCCCGCCAAACAATGACAGCTGCAACCAAAAAATAAAAATAAAAAATAGCCACTGTAGTCCCAGCTACTTGGGAGGAGGAGGCAGGAGACTCACTTAAGCCCAGGAGTTGAAGGTTGCTGTGAGTTGTAATGTCATGGCACTCTACCCAGGGTGACAGCTTGAGGCAAAGGAAGCTCAAAGATTAATTCCCTCTTGAAAATAAAAGAACACTAGGTAGAGATAATGCCCCCTCATTTCAGAAAGTTTGCTCCAGATGGAGACTGACAGTGGCTGTCTCTGCATGAGCTGAGGATACTTCTCCTCCTTTAAGTGAAAACTGTCCACCCCCAGCAAAGAGAAAAGAGCAGGATTAATGAGCTGCCTTACGTAACTTTTCCTAAATTAGCCTTCAGAACATGGCATCATTGCTTTGTTTGAAATACCGGCCTAAGAAACACAAATGTTCTCTTATTTCCAAGTCACTGTTATAATCCTGTATGTATTAGTAATACAATGCCCCTTCCTTCGCCTGCTCAACACTTTGCAAAACATAGTGGCATTCACACCTGTGACACAGTGACAATGCCACATTACTTACTCATCTTGCAACTGATCCCATGTCGCTATTACAGACCAGAACTGAAACCACATGAGAAGTCAGTGGCTAAACCGTGGAACCCACAGCGTGACTTACCCTGCAGCACAAACCTCCCGAGACACACTTCCTTCCCAGAACTCTTGAAAAAAGGGAAGATGTTGTAATAGCTGGATCTTATTTATAACAAAACCTTCACCTGGGAGGAAAAGGAAAAAAAAAAAAAAACCTACACAAGGAAGACCCAGAGACCCAGGCATTTTCCCTTTAGGATTGAGAGGGGAGAATCTACTCTCCAGAATCTTTCCTGGAGATCTGATAAAGCAACCTGTTGTCTCCAGAGTTACAAAGAGAAACAGCTAGAAGAGAACAAGTTAAAACAAAAACTCACTACTAGCTGTGTGATTTTAAGTAAGTCACTTGATGCTTATGGGGGCTTTTTTCTTCTAATAAAATGAAAGCGCAATAGCCAAGAGGTGATGCTTATGCACTTGAGCTGTTAATACATTTTACAATGGAGTCTTATGACTTAGTCTTGTCACTGATCTCAGGCAGGAATGACTCTGGCATGAGAGCCAGGTCATCCCAGGCTCAAAGTACAATGAAGTACAGCTCATCCTGGTGCAGGTGCGCAGGTAACGAACCCCCTGGAGGACGTGTGCTTACCTTGGCTGAGTCAGCAGTGTTATTTTCAAGAGGGAATTAATCTTTACTGCAATTTCCTTTCCTCAAAGAATCAACACCCAGGATCCTAAGAAAGGGGACCTCTGGGTGCAAATATCATTTGTTGTGTGCAGTCACAGAGTTCAACTGGGTATGACTGTGAGACTCAACGGGACAATTAAGAAAAGGTGGATACCTGTGGCTCAAGGAGTAGGGGGCCAGCCCCATATACCAGGGGTGGCAGGTTCAAGCCCAGACCCGGCCAAAACTGCAAAAAAAAAAAAAAAAAAGAAAGAAAAGGTGGATAGGCTCAGTGCCTGTAGCTCAGCAGCTAGGGCGCCGGCCACATACACTGGGGCTGGCGGGTTTGAACCTGAGTCAGGCCTGCCAAACAACAACTACAAGAAAAAGACAGCCAGGCGTTGTGGTGGGTGACTGTAGTCCCAGCTACGTGGGAGACTGAGGCAAGAGAATCGCGTAAACCCAAGAGTTTGAGGTTGCTGTGAGCTATGACGCCACAGTACTCTATTGAGGGCGACCTAGTGAGACTCTGTCTCAAAAAAAAAAAAAAAGAAGAAAGAAAGAAAAAAAAGAAAAGGTGGATAATGCCCATGAACCCATTTGAACAACAGCGGCTCTGCAAGGGCAGAGCTTTGCAAACAAACAAAGACCACTTTTGTCTCTTGCTCAGGAAGTGGCTGCCAGGATTCACACAATCGTTTGAGTGAGCCCTGCCTGCCGGCCCAGGCTCCAAGAGGACACGTCCTGGACATCACTTGGAAAAACACAATTAACATGCTCATCCACTTCCCTGCCTCAAAATAATTTCCCAAAAACACTTTCCTAAGGCTTCACAATAAAAAGGTCATTATTCCCGCGGTATGCTGGAGGCTAATTGCACAATGTCAAAGGACTCCCAAAGGATTTATATCCTTTAAAGTCCACAAAGAATAGGCATAGTGTGGGTGATTTTACCTACTTGATGTAGGCGAAAACTATTTTCTCTTCACTGAACTATTTCTCGAGGAACAAACTATGTGGCCTTAAAATCCCGTATCACAGAGTTACGGGTCAATCTCACTACCACTCATGCCTAAGTACTGGACCATTCCTTTCATTCTTTCAAAAGTACTAACACCTTTTAGATGCACTGGGTTATTATATTATTGAATTGAACATTGCTGGAAATAAGGTAGAAGTTGGAAAAATTTTGCTTTATGGAAAAATTCACTGCAATGAGATCTGATTCCTTAGCCACAAACCGCACACTAGTCTGTGTCTTAAAATTTAAATAAGAGGCCAGGCGCAGCGGCTCACGCCTGTAATCCCAGAACTTGGGAAGCCAAGGCGGGTGGACCTCCTGGGCTGACAGGTTGGAGACGAGCCTGAGCCAGAGTGAGACCTCATCTCTAAAAGGAGCAGGACGTTGTGGTGGGTGCCAGTAGCCCCAGCTACTTGGGAGGCTGAGGCAAGAGAATCCCTTAAGCCCAAGAGTTGAAGGTTGCTGTGAGCTGTGACAACACGGCAGTCTACAGAGGGCGACAGAGTGAGACTCTTGTCTCAAATAAATAAAATTTAAATGAGAAAAACACAAATAAGTTTTCAGATAATAAGATGGCTATATGGCTCCTAGGACCACAATAAATTAAAAGTAATTTAAACAAATTACTACTCCCTTTGTTTTGAAGCCCCTTTCTAATACTCTTAAGTTGCTTTTTCTTCTCTTTCACATTCCTTGAGATCTCTTAGATCTGTCTTTACACGATGGACGGTGTATATGCTCTAAATGTAAGGCTTCCAACTCCCACTTTGGAAGTGGGAAGTCACAGACGAATCTGATGACTTGTTCCTTCCATTACAATGCACCTTCTTCCCTTTCCGACTGGCGCTCACGACAGCACCAATACAATGATTCAGAACCTCCAAACCCTACTTACCACTGTGGTCAAGCTTTTTCTTTCCAAGTGGCCAGTTCTACAAGCCCCCCCCCCCCCCGCCATGAAGCCTCCACGAATAGTGCTACACAGAAAGCACAGTCCCCATCTAAGGATGCAGCATTTATGATTTCAATTCTCCCATCCCACAGTGTTCACACCCTCCTCTGTCTAAGTAGTTTGTTAAACCTATTCTATTACTTAAGTGTTCCTGCTCGTACTGCCTTTGATTTTACCCAAAGAGGGGCCCATGTAATTAGTATTGTCCAGGTGTGAGCAAAATTGCTCTCGTGATAGGCAAGGAAATACAGGGGGATGGGCCCTGCATGCGTTATTCACACAGCATAGTTTACTGAGGGCACACGAGGGGCCAGGTGCTGCCCTCAGGGCTGGGGCACATTGATGTCCTCTCCAGCCCAGGGGCCGGGCAGTAAACATGAACAAATAAATAGACAGGCTAGGCGTTCTGAGGTGTGGGCAAGGACAGTGGCACCATTTAGCTAGGTTTCTCAGAGAAGGTGCTCTCTAAGGAGGGATTATTTGAGACCTGAATAATACAAGACAAAATGGACATTTAAAGATCTGGGGAAGCACATTCCACAAGAGGGTGGCGCCAGTGCCAACCCCCTGAGTCAAACCAAGCTTGGTTAGTTTTAAAAACAGAAATAAAGCCGGTGTGGCTGGAATGCAGGGAGGGAAAAGAGGTCAGGAGTGGATCCGATCGTTCAGAGCCTCGTAGGCCACTAGCAGCATCTTCCTAACTGCACCAAGAAAGCCTGGGAGGGGATCGGCGGGGAAGGGGCAACGTCAGAATTCACCTTTACAAAAAGTTCTTCTAGCTACTGTTTGGAGGGTGACCTCAAGAGGACCAGGGTGAGGAGGACAGTTAGAAGGCTGCTGTAGAAGCCCTGGGGAAGGTATCCCAGGGTGGCATTGACGTGGAAGCACCCGGGATGGTGAGCAGTGGTGGTCTGGGGATATACGTGGAGCGTAGGGCAGACCGAACTTGAGAAAAGGCTGAACATGGGTGACTCCTAGTTTTTGCAGGAATCACTGGGCAGATATGACAGAACCGGAGAAGGTGCTACGTATGTGGGGTTAGAGAGATCAAAACTGCTCCGGAAGCAGGAACTGCCAATGAGATGTCCAGTTCGTAGCTGGACGTGATTCTGAAGCACAGGGAAGGGGGCTGAGCTGGAGCTAGGAATGTGGAAGTAGTCGGCAAACTGATGGGTGTTAGAACACAAGGTGAGGTCACTTGGTGGCAAGTAGATAAAGAAGGCACAGAAGCCAGCCTGGGGTAGGGGTAAGAGGAGGAGGAAGAGGGGGGTCCCAAGAAGAAAACCATTGAGAGATGGGATTAGCAGGCTGGAGAAGGAAGCATTTCAGGAAGGAAACAGTCAATTGTATCAAACTATGAGAAGAAAACACAGGTGGAAAGACAGTGATCCCATTTCAGGCTGTGCCTGTGGTTCAAAGGAGTAGGGCACCGGCCCCATATGCTGGAGGTGGTGGGTTCAAACCCAGCCCCGGCCAAAAACGGCAAAAAAAAAAAAAAAAAGAAAGAAAGAAAAAAAGAAAGAAAGAAAGTGATCCCATTTCCAATCGCGGCTAACTACACACAGCAGATCCTCATTGTTCATGGATTCCATATTTGCAAATTTGCCTACTCACTAAAGCAGGCGCCCTCAAACTGCGCCCCGCAGGCCACATGAAGCGGTGTGAATTGTATTTGTTCCCGTTTTGTTTTTTACTTCAAAATAAGATATGTGCAGTGTGCATAGGAATTTGTTCATAGTTTTTTGTTTTTTTTTAAACTATAGTCCGGCCCTCCAACGGTCTGCGGGACCAGTGAATTGGCCCCCTGTTTAAAAAGTTTGAGGACGCCTGCACGAAAGAGTATCTGTAACCCCCAAATTAATACTCCTAATGATGTACAAGTTCCCAGGTGAAGCTGAGCAAGGAGACATTCCACATCCTTGTGGTCTATTTTACACTGCCACCCTTGCCCCATTTTTGTGCTTTTGGTTGGTGATTCTGATGTTAAAAATGGCCCGCAGGGGCAGAGCTGACGTGCTAACATTCCCACCTGCAGAAAAGCTTTCCGTGTCTTCAGAGAAAATGCACCAGTCGGATAAGCTTCCTGCAGGTCTAACTTCCGGAACTGTCAGCCATGAATTCAGAGTTAGTGAATCAACTATACATAAATAAGGCATCTCTAAATAGAAATACACAGAACATAAAGTTAGATGCCAATCAGTCAACTAAAATGTCGTGACCAGAGGCACAGAGGAACCTAACCTTTCATCTCCAATAGGAGCAATGCCTCAGGATTCACTAACTCGGCACTCACTGTGTCTTTACAGCCCCACCACAAATAACGAGAAAGCATGCTGTATCAAAGAGAAAGAACTTGGGTGAGCACCAGTTTTCTTCCTCTTTAATAAATAAAAAGCAGGCTCTGCGCCTGTGGCTCATGCGGCTAAGGCGCCAACCACATACACCTGAGCTGGCAGGTTCGAATCCAGCCTGGGCCCGCCAGACAACAATGACGGCTGCAACCAAAAAATAGCCACATGTTGTGGCGGGCACCTGTGATCCCAGCTATTAGGAGGCAGAGGCAGGAGAATCACTTGAGCCCAGGACTTGGAGGTTACTGTGAGCTGTGATGCCACAGCTCTCTACCCAGGGCAACAGCTTGAGGCTCTGTCTCAAAAAAAAAAAAAAAAAAAAAAAAAAAAACAGCAGGCCCTGGGCTCTAGCCTTGACAGGCAGCATTGTCCAGCCAGAATCCAACACACTGCTCTTCTGTTTTCTTGACTTCATTTCTATAGCTGTTTCTTTCTACAGCAAGCTGTAGTAAGGATATGGTTAAGGCTTGCTTTTTCAATAATTGTTTAAAAAGAAAACAAGCAGGCAACACAGACAATAACACAAATGGCAAAGAGTAAGAAAGGGCCAGGAAGCTGTTACGCAATGGTACCTGGACGTGGCAAAAACCAAGAGGACAGAGGACTAGCAGGTGGCCAAGGATGACAAATGTCTTCTGGGAACCTCATTTTTCCCTATCTGGAAAAGGGGAGAGACATTAACTAGCATCTCCCAGCACGACCTCCATGATTTAATGAAGTAACATTTAAAACAGTTTCTGAGACACACACACACCCTGCCCCGAGAGTTTCCATCAAAATGGGTTACATCTATTACTATTTACCGTACCAGAAGTTGAAAGCAAAGCATTTAAAAAACACTTATTTCTTAATTTATTTATTTATTTATTTTTTTTTGAGAGAACCTCAAGCTGTTGCCCTGGGTAGAGTGCCATGGCACCACAGCTCACAGCAACCTCCAACGGCTGGGCTTAACCGATTCTCTTGCCTCAGCCTCCCAAGTAGCTGGGACTACAGGTGCCCGCCACAACGCTCAGCTATTTTTTGGTTGTAGTTGTCACTGTTGTTTGGCAGGCCCGGGCTGGATTCGAACCCGCCAGCTCTGGTGTATGTGGCTGGTGCCTTAGCCTCTTGAGCTACAGGTGCCGAGCCTATTTCTTAACTAATTTGAAAGAATTATAATAAACCCAATAAATGTTAGCAAAAATACATTATTTTCATGAACAAAATTATTGTTTTCAACCAGAAGCACTCACAAGAGTGGGAGAAGTAGATATAAAACTCCAGATTCAAATATGCAAACGATGCCAATCTACTGCGAGCTTTGGTTTTGTATATTTGTATCTGGAGTTTTATTATCTGCTTCTGCAGTCAATTAGCTGCCATGCCGCACTTCACGCAGCCTCTGGAAAACAAAACTGTATACTCATGAGACAATGAGACTACACACCTGTCAAACTCGTCTTAGCATTATTACCAAAAAAAAGTTTTAAAATCATGACAACTCTTGCCCTGGGAAAGTGTCACATAAACCCCCATGTGCCCTTGGAACAAACTGAAATAAAGGGTTCAGACTAGTACTGCACAAGATAAATTCTTAATGAATATTAAGTTCTCTTGCCCCCTTATTTTTAGCCTCGGTATTGTTAAACCATGAACACATTGGGCGGCGCCTGTGGCTCAGTGGGTAGGGCTCCGGCCCCATATACCGAAGGTGGCAGGTTCAAAAACCTGGCCCCGGCCAAACTGCAACAACAACAAAAAAATAACCAGGCACTGTGGCAGGCGCCTGTAGTCCCAGCTACTCCGGAGGCTAAGGCAAGAGAATTACCTAAGACCAGGAGTTGGAGGTTTCTGTGAGCTGTGCAATGCCAAAGCACTCTATAGAGGGTGATAAAGTGAGACTCTGTCTCTACAAAAAAAAAAAAAAGAACACATTAAGCAAAGACTTCCTCAGGCCATTATAATTGCCTAATATCTATCTAGCAGTGTCGCGTGGAGAGAGGTGGCCATCAAGTGTTACTATTGCTGTGAAGATGGTTCTATATATTCCAGTTCAGAGGTTCCATGAAGCTGAAGAGGAAGAAAAGTTACACCTCTATTTTCTGACACCCAGCATTTACTTTCATTATGACTACAGGCAATAAACCACAATTGAACTAATAGTACCTGAGATAGGCTCACCGACAGAAATCACAAGTATTTTCCTATCATATGGTTATTGCAAATAGCCTGAAAAATCACCTATGCTCATCTTTAATTTAAAATTATGGTAGTTATTAGCCTTGTCTTTAGATATTATTTAATACATTAATAAAGTACATATATTACAACATATGCATTTTTGAAAACCATTGTGGCAACTGCATTTCAATACAACTGGTTTCATTTTTCAATCCTTTGTATTTTACTGCATGCGTTTAAAAGCATTGTGAGAAAGGGGTCCACTAGCTTAGCTAGACTGCCAAAGAGATTTAATGCAGCCAAAAAAGGCAAGACTCCTGGGTATGAAGCAATTCATTTTACCTCTTGGGACGCCAAGTTCCTCTCTTGAAAGGGAAAATAGACTATCATCTCTGAGACCCCACTCGGCTCTACCTACCCCTCCAGCTACGTATAGGAAATGTGGTGTCCACAGTGAGAACTGAACACGTCAAGAGGACCAAGAGTCTGCAAGTCAGTGCTAAATCAGCACTCAAGGATCTGCCCTATGGAGTTAAACGTCTTGGGGCTAATTGGGCCCTAGCACAACTGAACAGTGAAAGGGCTAACAGTGAAAGCAAATACTTCCCCAAACCACCTTTTACCACATCGTAAAAATATACGAAATTGCAAATCCCAAACACAATAATGAATTGCTTTGCAGAGAATCCACAATCGACCTAATCTGAGGCTATTCTTCACATAAATGGCTAGTGGGGAGGCAGACTTAAAAATAACTATTCTGATAATTACAAGAATGATGTTCATCGCTAATGTTTGCTTAAAATCTAAATATTAATATAAGTGTCGTATACCTTCCTAATCTCAAACAGAGAAAGAAAAAAGAAAGAGAGAGGGAGGAAGGAAGGAAGGAAGGAAGGAAGGAAGGAAGGAAGGAAGGCAAGAAGGAAGAAAGAAAAGTAAGTTTTTCAGCTGCGTCTATAGCTCAAAGGAGGAGGACGCCAGCCCCATATACTGAAGGTGGTGTGTTCAAACCCAGCTCTGGCAAAAAAAAGGAAAAAGCAAGAAAGAAAAGTAAGTTTTCCAGGCTTCTAGGGAAGGACACTTGTCCTAAGCACTTAGCACTGGACACTGGGATACTAAAGGACGGTAAGTTTAAAGAATCTATCAGTCACATCTCTTGATAACACAGATAATACACACGGGCCACTGAGGCCCACTTAATGCCAGAGATTGAGAGAACAATGCTACATTTAAGAACTAAGAAAGCCCAGAGAGGCTGTATTTCAATCCCTGTAGAAAAATCTAGGCTACGTCAGGCACAGCCAACAGTGCACCAAGATAAAGTAAGACAGTAGAGACTACCAGCTTCTCCAGAAACAATTCAAATTGAGACCAAAGCTCTGCAGAGGCAGGAGCACAACCGTGGCCAGCTCTGAGTCACCAAGATGCTCTGAAACGGCTGTTGTACAATTTTCTGCACCCAGAAACCAAATCTGGCCAACAGACACTCCGACAAGCCAGTTTTCCTAATTACAGTAGAACTTCTGTAAGTTGAACCCCCAAGGGACTGTAACTAACTGGCCAACAGAAGGCTCTAGGTCTACTGCGCTGATACACACATGTGGTACATGCGTGGTCTATGAAAATTAGGTCGACTTAAGGAGGTGGCGGTCAAGGTAGGGAGCAACTGCATATTCAAACAAGTCTGTGTATTTGAACAGCTTTGGAGGTTCGACCGTATATTTAAACAAGACTATTCCATCCCTGTTTTCTCAGCAGAATGTCTCATTTATTTCCTTTGCAGAAATAAAGATGGACTGGAGGCTCTCACTTAAAATGAAACTTAAATTGAGATGAATGAGATGATAAAGCCCAATGCAGGTAAAAAAAAAACAAAAACCTGCATTAAATCAGTTGAGAAATTAGCTTAATCTGTTTTATAATGGCACCCCAACATTAAGGACAGTTACTGAATGCACCAATGAATACCTGGTATATTCCTTAAGTGACCGAGATACAAGACCTCAACTTTCTGATTCATTGAACTCAACACAGAACAGCATAAGGCAGAATAGTGAGGAATAGGCACCTAGGGCCTGCAAAGAGCAAATTGGAAGGAGGTAGTAGGGATGGATTTGAGCCTTCAGGGAAAGACAAAATTGTCCCAGGTAGGGGTGGGGGCACTCTGGGCAGGAGACAAGCTGAACGGGAGCAAAGTCCCAAGGACTCTATAGTGTCCTGTACAACAGCAATTGGGCAGTTTGGCTGCATTGGGGGGTTAATGAAAGAAGCCTGGAGAGGGAATCAAAGTGAAAACAGGCTGAACCAGATTATAAGAACCATGACATTTGGGCTTAGTGAAGGCTTTTTTCTGTAGATCATGAGAGGCTTCCAAGCAGGTAAGTGATAGAAACAGCAAGTTTTAGGAATAAACAGGGAGATTTAGCTCTTCGGTTTAATTTATCTCAATTGTGGGTCCTTTAGTCAAAACCAGACCAATCAGAATCTTTTGTGTGTGGTGAAATAAGTGTCCCAAATTATACCCTGAGGCAATTTTCCCTACACCTAGGCCCAGGAAATGCAATCCAAATATTTTTCTTGACTGAAAACACAGAAATGACTCCACACAAGACAGATCACAGTAACTGACTCCAGAACAGGAACAAACAAATAAAGAAAACAATCATACTTGCTCCTATGGCTATGGCAAATGTGGTTCCCCATTTTTGGAACATATTTGCATGAACTACACCCAAGGCAGTGGTTTTGAAATGAGCTTTTAATCTGGCTAAACAAAATGAAAATTGATAACATTTTTGTTAATTAGGCATTGCTAAATACACTTTCACTTGGCAGACAGTACTTGATAATAAATTGATTTCACCTATTTTAGAGCATATTAAAAGCATTTCACTGACTTGGCGCCTGTGGCTCAAGTGGCTAAGGCGCCAGCCACATACACCTGAGCTGGCGTGTTTGAATCCTACCTGGGCTGCCAAACAACAATGACGGCTGCAACCAAAAAATAGCCAGGCATTGTGGTGGGCGCCTGTAGTCAGAGCTACTTGGGAGGCTGAGGCAAAAGAATCGCTTAAGCCCAGGAGTTGGAGGTTGCTGTGAGCTATGATGCCACAGCACTCTACCCAGGGTAACAGCTTGAGGGTCTGTCTCAAAAAAAAAATAAAAAAGAGCATTTCACTTCCGTAACTACCAGCTACTTATTAGCTGGCACCTGATCAAGTGTTCCCCTCTGAAGCCTCATGACTGGATCATGACACAATGGTCTAAGGCAGAAGAAACATCTCTATCCATTTTTGAGTTGTGGCTATTTGAGAGAGCATGGATTCTGGAAATAATATATGGACCAAAAAAAGTTTTTTTAGTAAAAGGAAAATGGAATAATACATGAAGGATCACAATCTAGGAATAGTATAGTAAATAGGACACAATTAAAAAAAAAAAACTGACTCACGGCTGCAGAATGGAAAAACATCTACAGGTGTTAAGATGGTCTCTGAAACTGACTTTTAAAACAAAGCATGCAAGAGGTTCAGGGACCGTTCCCCATTAACCAGCAAAGTGGGGAAAAACAAGGATGCAGAAGGGAGTAAAGCCTTAGATTAAGTTACAAATAGGCCAAATGAATGAACCTGAGAGGCGGTGATAAAATTCTCAACACACACAACTGTATTTATATTATACTAAGGACTCCGCCCAGGTCTCACCCAGTAGTAATCAACCCCAACTAATAGCAGAAGTCTTCCCCTTTGACCCCAACAACTTCACTCTTGGATGAAAAGCGAAAGGATCCTGGTTTTTCACCAGAGTCTCTCTCTCTCTCTCTCTCTCTCACACACACACACACACACACACACACACCCCTCCCTGCGCGCATCTGGGGCTCTCAGCACAGCTCTTAGGCGTGTCAAGCACAAAACACCAGGCCTGTCACGGTTTTAATAATAATTCACTAGTCCCCAGTGAAACTCAGCATTCACAGCCTCTCCATTACCCGCTCCGTCAGGGGACGAGGGTCCACACAGCCTCAAGGACCAGCCACCCCCTCCTCGTGTCACACACTTCCTGTCCTTTCCATCACCTCCACAGCACGATTTTGGTTTCCCACTCAGTTGACAGCTGTTACCAGGAGTCCAGTCCCTGAAGAAAAGGCGGGAGGGTGGCCCTCGACCCTCTCGGCTCCTCGCTTAGCGTCAGAGAAGAAGCCAGCGAGCCCGAGACAATGAGCAACCCCACACGTGCGGATCCCCGCCGGCCACCGACTAGCGAGCGAACCGCACGCCGGCGCGGGGAGCCGGGAGGCGGCGCAGGGGACCCCGAGGGCGCCGAGCGCGCTCCCTCGCCTTGACATTTCCACCCCGCCAAGCTCCGGAGCTCGGGATCCCGTTCCCAAGCCCAACTGCACTCTGAGCCACTCAAGAGTCCCCAAACCCTGGGTGACTTCCCTAAGGGCACTCCCGGGAGCGGGCTGCGAAGGGGCGCGGCGCGGCAGGAGCGGAGCCCCAGTCAGATGCCCCGAGGGCGGCGCGCACCCCCACGGCCGGCGCCCACCGCCCGGCCCCGCGCTGGCCCACAGGGCCGCTCCCCGCGAACTTTGCGGCGCGGGTCGGGCGGGGTGAGGCAGCACTCACCGACCCCGTACTTCTGCCTCTTGGTCGGGATCCAGCGGGCCATGGCGGCGACCTCGCCCCGCGGCGGCCGCGGCGGCTACAGCTCCTCGGGCTCCGGCCGCCGCCGCGCCGCCCTCCGGCGCGCCCCGGGCTCTTCCGCCATGTTCCGGCCAACTTCGCCCGACTGCGCGGGCCGCCTCCCGCCTCCCCGCCTCCCCGGCCCGGACTCGCTCAGGCCCTGCCCGCGCCGCCCGCAGTCACCTGCTGGGCCGGGCGGCCGCGCCGCCGCGCTCGCCCCTCCCGGCGCCGCCCCGGCCCCTCCCGCCGGCCGCGCCCTCCCCGCCGAGGCCGCCTCCACGCCCCAGCCAGACTCCGGCTCCTGCCACCCCGGGCGGGCTGCGGCTCCGCCTCGCTCCCTGCCCGGGAGCAGCTTCCCGGGCCCGACCCGGGCGGGCCCTGGCTGTGTTTTGCTTTTTCCCTTCTTCCCCGCCCGAGGCTGGTCCCGGGGGTCGGGTTCCCTGAGGTCCACGCGGGAGGAGCGGGGCGCACCCGGACGGGGCGGCCGCCACCGCGGGCTGCGCTCCCACGCGCGCGCCGGGCCCCGGGGCGACCAGACGGAGTTAGGAAGGCGCCTCTCGCCCCCGACACCGCCAGTGCCTGGCACTCAGCGGGGCGCAATAAATATTTGTTGAATGAATGAGCATCTGACTCCGCCACGCTCACCCCCTAGAGCTTGATTAGACACTACGAGCGCCGGAAGCCGACTCGGGGCAGACGTGCTCTCCTGGGGCCGCCGTTTAGACCCTTGAAAGCAGAACATTCCTCTTTTGGTAAATAGAGGCGCAAGGGAGGTGCGCCCCTCACGAGTTATCCTCTCGTCTCCCAGGGGATCCTCAGTGGGGAAATTATTTTAAAAGCCCTAATTTGGAAGACCTGTATCCCCAAAGAGACCAAGAGCCCTCTCCAGCTGAAAACATTCAGACCCTCCTGCTAAGGGGAAAAATCCACCGAGACCTCCCATTTCTAACTGGCCAGCAGCCCAGAGAGCGTGGCATCCTGCGAAGAAGGGCCCCGCGCGCATCCCGGTCTTTCCTGGGTCTCAGACTGTATTTTATTCACAACGATCCAAAAGTAGAGATTGCACGTTTGAATTCTAATGCCTTAGGTTGCACTGGCGCCCTCTCTGTATCTCCCTGAGAACTCTCTTGCCCTGGAGAGACCTGGAGAAGGAAGAAGGGGGCTGAACCAGGGGGCTCCTTGCCAACTCATACTTGCAAGGAAAATCGCAACCAGAGCGGATGACCAGCTTAATTATGCGCTCTCCGTCTAAGAAAAAGCTCTTGAGAGAAACTGCGTTCTCCTAACAGTTTGTGAAGGTTTTCTTCCTATTTGGAAAATGAAAGAAAGGAAGATAAACATGTAGTAAAAAATAGTAAAGCTTGATTGGAGAATTAGTTCACTTTAATTCAGGTGACTGTTTGGCAAACCGTGTCCAAAAGCTTTTGAAAAGTCCTGTTGGTGGTGAATAACTCCTAGAGCTTAGGGTACTTTTTTCTCCATCAACCGAGATAATTTAAGTTCTTCTGTCAGTTGCGGTTTGTCCTGCAGAAAGAATTCCATCCTCTTCCCCCCCACCCCCAATAATTTCCTCCATCCATGACATCATAATTAACCTAATTTCACAGCTTAGGTATTTTCTCCTTCCTTCTTTCCACAATGAAGTGCCTACTTTTTCTACTCCCTAGGGGTGTCATGGTGAAGAAAGGAAAATCCCTATCTTCACAGAGCTTACAGGCTGGAAGCTGAAAGTAAGAACATAAACAAATGGATAACGTATCAGAGCAGGAAAAGGCTTAGAGAAATCTCCAGGGCCAGGAGGATTGGGTGTGTGTGGGTGCTGCTGTTTTATATAGAGAGATGTGGGAGGGTGCTCTGGTGAGGTCACATCCAGATACAGATGTGAAGGGGGAAGATTGGGGGGGGGGGGTATGCAAAGGCCCAGAAGCAAGTTTAGCACATTCCAGAATCTGCAAGCAATCCCCGGTGGTGAGAGCTGAGTGAGAAGAGAGAGGATACTTGGCCCACAAGGTGTGGAGTGGCTGGATAAAACAAATACATGGCAGAAATAAGGCCTATCTATATTACTATGACAGGGGACACAGGCAGAGGGTTTTAAAGTAACCAGGGACACCATCTAACTCTAGGTGCTGTGGTATGAAGCCACTGGAAAGGGGCAAGGGAACCCATGTGGGTGGAAGGCTATTTCAGTTGGGATAAGAAATGAAGGCAGTCTGGGTCTGAATGGTAGACGTGCAAGGGGAAAGGTTTTGGGTTCTTCAAGATAAAATCAATGGAAGGGCAGCATGAACAAAGCTGGGACTTAATACTACAAGACTCTGGTCCCCTAGCTATGCTTTAAGCATTTGGGGGAAGTTTGCCCCCTGAAAGAGATATACTTGCATTATTATTATATTATTATTATTTTAGAGACACAGTCTCACTTTGTCACCCTTGGTAGAGTGCTGTGGCATCACAGCTCACAGCAACCTCCAGCTCTTGGACTTCGGTGATTCTCTTGCCTCAGTCTCCAGAGTAGCTGGGACTACAGGCGCCCACCACAACGCCTGGCTATTTTTTTTGTTGCAGTTTGGCCAGGGCTGGGTTTGAACCCACCACCCTTGGTATATGGGGCCGGTGCTCTACTCCCTGAGCCACAGGTGCTGCCCTGCTTGTGTTATTTTTAAGAGCACTATCCCTCGCTAGTATGCACTTCAGGGCCTACAATCCTTGGCTTTTGCCCCTGGTGTAAGACGCAAGAGAGACAAAATGATGTTAAGTTTGGGGCTTGAACAACTGGTGAGTGGAGTTGCCGTTTCCTTGGTCACCTGTAACATCGGTCTGGTCTTCACCCTTTATGTCCAAGTTGTTCTGTTTCAGTTTTTTTTTTTTTCCAATATTTCTTTGGGACTTGCTTCTTTACACCTTCCTTGGAAACTCCTCCGCTCAGGCCCTTGGAGCCAAAGCCATGCCTGGGGCCATAGGGCCAGCTGGTCATGAGTCCAGGCTTCTCATGGCATGGCTGTATTTCCAATGTAATACACATCAGTGTTCACACTCTTCTCCACTGGAACTGGGTTCCTACCAAAAACATTTCAACTCCTTCATCACATCACACCCTTGCATTGTAGTCTTTTCCCAAAGCTTGTGGTTTGAGTTTGAGCCCTGGTGACTGCAAATTTGACAATAATTGCTTTAAGAGGGCTTGAAGGAAAATGGAAAATTTTAATTACAGCTTTCAATATGTTTATTCTTTTTCCTCTGAAGTCTGAAGTCCACCCACTTTGTTATATCCGATGGCTAAGTCGCAGTTTCAAAGTCCACTTAAATCATAAAAGCAGTACTATTAAAAGTCTTTTATTAAAATAAGGCTTACAATGAGAGTCAATCAGACAGGTAGGTGAAATAGTAGCATGATGCCCAGAAATGTTTGTCCTCGGATATCCTTTCAGAAGAAACATTGAGAATATTCCACAACCAGACACAGACTCCAAAACCCACACAAATACAAACGTACGTACACACACACAAATGCTTGCAGACTGTGCTTGAAGGGGTGTAGGAGAAAGAAATGAGGATAAATTACTTTGGAGGCCAGTCTGACTGCAATGTTGTGGCTGTCCCTTACAATGCCTAAGAGACTAGACGGACAGGAACAAAAGATAATTGGCATGGCAGGTTTGAACCTGGCCCGGGCCAACTGCAGTGACAAAAAAATAGCCAGGCGTTGTGGCAGGCACCTGTAGTCCCTGCGACTTGGGAGGCTGAGGCAAGAGAATCACTTGAGCCCAAGAGTTTGAGGTTGCTGTGAGCTGTGACGCTACAGCGCTCTACCGAGGACAACATAGGCTCTGTCTCAAAAAAAAAAAAGGACGTTTGGCAAGGGCTTCACTTTCCCTGTTAATTATCAGGTTAATTTTGCTAAATATGGCTGATTTGACTAAATCAGAGAATCACAGATTCTGTTAGAGTGTCTTTTTTTTTGGTCTAGATCACTGGTTCTCAACCTTACTAATGCCACGGCTCTTTAATAAAGTTGCCTTGGGTCACGACCCATAGGTTGAGAATCACTGGTATAGATAGAGAAGCATCATATTTTTGAGACAGAGTTTTTTTCTGTTTGTTTTGAGACAGAGTCTCACTTTGTCACCCCTGTAGAGTGTGGTGCTGTCATAGCTCACAGCAACCTCAAATCCTTAGGCTCAAGCAATCCTCTTGCCTCAGCCTCTTGAGTAGCTGGAACTACAGGTGCCCGCCACAATACCCGGCTATTTTTAGAGACAGGGCCTCACTCTTGCTCAGGCTGGTCTTGAACTGGTGACCTCAGGCAATCCACCCACCTCTGCCTTCCAGAATCCTAAGATTACAAGCATGAGCCACGGCGTTTAGCCTAGTACGGTCATATTTTGATCCCAGATGAGAGTAAGTGGCTGCTGAACCTACAGAAAAAAAAAAAAAAAAAGATAATAAAAATGAATAAAATGTCATTGTTTCTTAGCATTGTTCTAGAGGCTTCTAAGGAAAAGTGCTTTGGAGAAAGATGGTTTTGTGTAAACCAGAAGCAAGTGATGCAATGCTATTTGGGAACCAGGACCTGAGCAGGACAAAGTACTAATCTTCCCAGTTCTAGAAATTTCACATGCCCTAGAGATTCTGACATCATTATGCACTCTTCACCCTCATGTGATTTAGGAGGTGGGTATCTTGGATCTGTCCTTGTCTCTGCCAAGTGGCTATGGGGTCCAGTTTCACTGCTGGATGGGGAGATGATGGTCAGTGCTGTAATGCTGTTCATCTGTCGTCCATGCCCTGGGGATATTTATGCTTACTAAGCACTTTCACCCTTTTCACAAACACAGCAAAACACTTTTTTTCTGTTTAGGTTCTAGAATGCTCTTTGCTGCAAATGTCTAATTAAGCCAAGACCACTTTGGGGGTGAGGTTGATAATGGGAGCAGTGAGAAGTCAATTGTTCAAGACTGGTTCAAAACTGGATCCATAACAGGTGTGATGGAATCAAAGCTACTTGTTTTTTAAAAATATATATGTATTCCTATACTGCATATCTTGAAAGATTCCTGTATGTGTTGAAAGATTATTTTCATAGAACTGTTTAAAATAAAAGACGATGAAAACTAAGATGCCATATAGAAAAATTATGATGTAAGCTTACGTGAAAACTAACCGTATATGGTACAATGTGACTATAGCAAATATATATAGAAAACAATTGATTTACATAGGAAATGACCATAGAAAAACATGAGAAAAAGGGGAAATTTTATTCAGCCTTCTTTAAGAAAAAATAAACAAATAAAACCGCTTGAGTGCTGAAGTCCCTGGGTTACGGAGCAAGAACAGGAAGTTATTTGCCTAGACTTGACATTTATTTATGACGAGAGTGAAGTTTCATCCTGGAGTTCCTTGGTCACAGTTGAATTATGACTGCATTGTTTGAAGACTGTCTTATTGAGCAAGTTTTTCTTCCTATTTGTGGGCAGTTATGAAAACAAATATTTCATCCATAATTTTTATTTACTACCAGAACAATTTTGCCCACCAAGACCACCAGCTGTTGGGTAACAATAATACCTAACACTCTAAATCGACTTGCTTACTCCCTGTGTACAATCCAATGGGGTAGATGTAACTCTTGTCATTCCCACCTTGCTAATGTGCAAATTGTGGCTGAAAGATGTTAAGAAATTGCCCACATAATTAATTAGTGGCAGATCTAAATCCGAACTGTAATTTCTATGTGGTCTTTATTTATTTATTTATTTTTGCAGGGTTTTTTTTTTTTTGTTTTTTTTTTCTGGCCAGGTCGGGGTTTGAACCTGCCACCTCTGGTATATGGGGCAGGTGCCCTACTTCTTTGAGCCACAAGCACTGCCCCATGTGGTCTTTCTTTCTTTCTTTTTTTTTTTTTTTTTGAGACAGAGCCTCAAGCTGTCGCCCTGGGTAGAGCGCTGTCGCATCACAGCTCACAGCAACCTCCAACTCCTGGGCTCAAGCAAGTCTCCTGCCTCTGCTTTCCAAGTAGCTGGGACTACAGGCGCCTGCCACAAGGTCTGGCTATTTCTTGGTTGCAGCCGTCATTGTTTGGCAGGCCTGGGCTGGATTTGAACCCGCCAGCTCAGGTGTATGTGGCTGACGCCTTAGCTGCTTGAGCCATAGGCGCCGAGCCCATGTGGTCTTTCTTGTAAACACCCAATTCTGTAACTGTAGGAAGAAGACAGACATAGGCAATACTTAAAATGAATGAGTTGGGCTGCAGCCCAACAAACCTTCCTTTGCAGATATGAAATATAAATTTCATGTAATTTTTCTGTACACAAACTATTATTCTTTTGAGGTATTTTGAGGTATTAAAAATGTATTAAAAAATTGTTATTTTGTGGGCTGTATGAAACCAGGTGATGGGCCCTGGTCATCCCTGTGGCTTCAGCTTGTCCACGGCTGCTCTAGGTGGGAATTGTCACCTCTCTAGGTGGGTGGGAAAGGTGGGGACAGAGAAGGAACAGGCTAACAAAGGAGGCGCACGGTGGCCCGTGGTGGCACTTGCCCACTGGAAGTCCTGTTTGCATGAGCATTTGGGAGAAGCTCTCGAAAGAAAAGTCATGTAAAAAGAGAAGGACTGCAAAATAGTAAAAGTTGGCTTAGAAATCAGAGAATAGAACACTTCTGAAACAGTGAAAAACGGTTCTGGGGAATCATCTCCTGGCCGAGCCTGTCTGAACTCTATTCTGAATAATGGGGACTGTAAATAAAAAAACCTAAGTAATAATCCCTGGGAGGCCAGGGAGGGTGGATGCCCTGAGCTCACAGGTTCCAGACCAGTCTGAGAAAGAGTGAGTCCCTGTCTCTAAAAATAGCTGGGCAGGGCGGCGCCTGTGGCTCAAAGGGGTAGGGTGCCAGCCCCAGATGCCCGAGGTGGCAGGTTCAAACCCAGCCTTGCCAAAAACTGCAAAAAAAAAAAAATTTTTTTTTAAATAGCCAGGCATTGTGGTGGCGCCTATAGTCCCAGCTACTTGGGAGGCTAAGGCAAGAGGATCACTTGAGCCCAAGAGTGATGCCACGCCGCTCTACCAGGGGTGACAAAAGAAAAAAAGAAAAAACCCCAAAACCATAACTAAACCATTACAAGACAACAAGCAACCTCTTCGGTACCCATTGAAAGAGTGGCCTTGCAAAGGGTGGTATTCTCATGAGCATCCCAATAGGCAGGACACAGACCCTGGCTGAGCTGAGGGTGCCGGAAGGATGTACGTCAGTATCTGTGAAAATGTTTACAAGGCCAGGTAGATAGTGCCTGGTGATAGCACCTGCTGAAGGTCAAACCACAGGAAAACAAAAATAGCCCAACTGGTTTGTGAGCACTGAAGTACATACATACTTTTGGATTTTCCAGAAATATCTAGATAGGGCTTGGAAAGAAGGAAGAGGTGTTGAAATTGCAAAACCAGCACTACATTGCTTAATATTTTTAAATATTCATGTTCATTAGCCCGCGAGACCAGGACAGCTGTGTGTTGCCTTTAACCGGTTCGTGCCCTCAGAATTCACATGTTTGAATATCAATCTTTTCATTCTGGCGGCCCCTGTGGCTCAAAGGAGTAGGGTGCCAGCCCCATGTGCTGGAGGTGGTGGGTTCAAACCCAGCCCCAGACAAAAACTGCAAAAAAACAAAACAAAACAAAAAAAAAATTTTCATTCTCTTGGGAGAAACTACACTTAGTGTAGAACTCTTAGCCCTAATACAGTGACTCAAAGTTTTAAAGATTGTTATTTTGGATGGCAAGATTTTGAACTTGGATATTTTTGAAAGGTAGTCTTTGAACTGGCGTGTTCAAGCCCAGCCAGGGCCTGCTAAACAACCATGACACCTGCAACAGAAAATAGCTGGGCATTGTGGAAGGGCCTATAGTCCCAGCTATTTGGGAGGCTGAGGCAAGAGAATTGCTTAAGCCCAAGAGTTTGAGATTGCTGTGAGCTGTGACGCCACAGCACTCTAACAAGGGTGACAAAGTGAGACTCTGTCTCAAAAAAAAAAATAAATAAATAAACCTATTCATACTAGCTTAGCAGCAAATCTTTAATATTCATATATAGACAATGTTATTAAGGTACTTTTTTCTTGTGTAATCTTCAATCTCAAGGCATGGTCTCACTCCGGGGTTGTTTTGCGTCATATTTGGGCAATATTCCTGAGCTCTCCTCATTCAAGATAGCAAGGTATCTTTAAATACTTGGAAGCAATTACCTGGCTTGGCTGAATCAGGTGGACAGGGCCCGAGGGTTCATTACTTACATAGTTTCTTAGTCATGTTCCATGGCATAAAGTTCTTATTTAAACAAACCCTACCCTCCCATAAAATTATGCCTCCAGGTTTGTTCCCTGGAATGACTCATACCACATAGGCAAAAAATCTCCTAAGAGAAGAAACTTACTTAGGTCCTTCTTGGATACAAACTCTATTTAGAAATGATCTGACTAATGATTAATGTCTGTTCTTGTTAACTCTGGACTTGGATCACCAAAGTGCTGGGTGAACACTGGCCCTGGGAGCTATATTTTGATTTTGCTTGTGATTTTCTAAAAAAGGGCCTCTTTTTGAACACAGTCTTCTTATTTGTAAAATAGTTGTTGTGATTCATTGTCTGGGTACAAGTGTTAGAGTTCTTCAGGATGGTTTATTATTTGAAGATGGGAAACCCCACCTGTTTACCTAGCATATGAACAATAGGAAAATTTAAGTGAACATGTTATTTTATTTAATATTCCATAAGCCATTTTAAGTAGAAGCATACCAATAAAATGAATAGAGTTCTAGTGAATTTAGTCAAAAACAAAATAAAAATACAAATATACACAATTAGGAATAAGAAAGAATAATAGCCATAGATACAGAAAAGCAAATTTGCATAAAGATTATAACATATGGTACAGTTCTTAGACAATATTCTGTTGTTGTTGAGACATAGTCTCATTTTGTTGCCCTTGGTAGAGTGCCATAGCATCATAGCTCACAGCAGCTTCCAACTCTTAGGCTCAAGTGATTCTCTTGCCTCAGCCTCCCAAGTAGGTAGGACTATGGGCACCTGCCTCAACGCTCAGCTATTTTTTTGACACAGGGTCTCACTTTTGCTCAGGCTGGTCTCAAACCTGTGAGCTCAGGCAATCCACCTGCCTCAGCCTCCCAGAGTGCTGAGATTACAGGCATGAGCCACTACACCCGGCCTAGATAATAAATGATAAAAACCGCAATGAAAACAGAATTCACTAGAAAAATATAAATAAATAAAACTGAGCCAAAAATTAGAAAACCTGAGCTGACTAAATAGGATAGAAGAAGTGGAAATGTGGTCAAAATATCACATCTAAACAATGCAGAAGGCCCAGGCATAAAGGCAAATACTTTTGTATGTTCAGGTGATAGGGCAGTTGAATGTAATATAAACTATTGCATAGAAAAAGGTAGGATGCTTCCTAATTTATTTTATGAAACTAGACTAACCCTGGCAATAAAACCTATTAAAATATAAAATGAAAAATATAAATAGAAGCTTCTATTTGAACAAGTGAATACAAATATAGCTATAAACAGAGATGTAAAATAAAAGAAAATGTTCGTGAATCTCATCAAGCACTGTATGAAAAGAACAATTCAGAATGACCAAGTAAGTTTTATTATAAAAGTACAAGGGCAATGCAATAACAGGAAATTTATCAACAGAATTTATCTCATCCAAAGGTCAGTAGAGCTGGGTGCAGCAGCTCACACCTGTAACCTCAGTGACTCAGGAGGCTGAAGAAAGAGGCTTGTTTGAGCCCAGGACTCTGAGAGTAGCTTGGGCAATACAGCAAGACCTCTGGGATCTAGAAAAAAATTTCAAAAATCTAGCTGGGAGTATTAGTGCGTGCCTGTAGTCTCAGATACTAGGGAGGATTGCTTGAGTCCAGGAATTCAAGGCTGCAGTGAGCTGTGATTGGGCCTGTGCAACAAAGTGAGACCCCTTCTCTTAAAACACAAAAAAATCAAGTAAATGATTATTTGGTTAGATATGCAAAAGGCATTTGAAAACATTCATTCTTGACCCATATCCTTAGTAAACTAAGAACAAGCAATACTCTCAACATGACAGATAGTATATATTAAAAACCAGTGGCCAGCATCATACTCAAGCGTGAATTGACACATTTTCCCATTAATCAGAAGTTTGAAATAAATATCTTCTCAAGCCAAAAGTTAGATTGCTCTAATCAATGCAAGGAAATAAAGAGACATGAATTAGGGGAGACCTGGCTAACAGAAACAACAATGAATATCTTAGAATAAATCAGAATTTTATCACAGAATATATTTAACCCTCTTCCTTTGTTTTAAAGCACGTATAATGGGACTTCAGAGGCAAATTTACTACTCTGCTGTAACACGTGATATTTTTGTTTCCGTAGATTCTATTTTCCCCTCTAGATTTATTCATCTTTAAACACAGGAGAGAGTCTAACTTCCAAATTATGTTACTAAATTTGTTATGAAAAAGCTTATGTAGGTCAACCCAAGGGATGTTTGTGTGCTTGTTTGTGGGGTACTTCTAGGGTGGAGTGAGCCTCTGCAGTGGGTTACATGGTGTCATTCTGAATCCTTCCAGCAAGGCTGGTGCCATGACCTCCCCCAAAAGGCATTTGCAGAACCTCACAGCTCATCCCAGCCCGGGAGGGTCCTGACAGCCCTGCCGCTGTGGTTGGGATGGTGTCAAGATCTCTGTCACCACCACCCTTGTAACCACAAAAGTCTGGTTACAAGTGAGACTTCAGGGTGGTGGTTGCATAAATATATTTTTCACAGGGCCCATGTTAACCTGAACCTGCCCTTGAGTGAGCATCTTACTCTTAGGGACTAAGTTCACATCTTCAAACCTCTAATACAAGGGAGCCCTGAGCTATGAGGTCTGACAATTAAGATCGTGAACTCATCCTAGAAAAAGCACTACATACCTCATTGCTGAATATCACAACAGTCACTTTCCAAGTATTCCCCTTTGGAAGCTATGCACCAATGCCAGTGCCTAGTCCACCCTTCAAAGCACTTTTTCTTTTCTTTTTTTCATTTTTTTTAGGAGACAGAGTCTCATTTTGTCGCCCTCAGTAGAGTGCAATGGTGTCACAGTTCACAGCAACAACCTCCAGCTCAGGGGCTTAGGCAATTCTCTTGCCTCACCCTCCCGAGTAGCTGGGACTACAGGTGCCCGCCACAATGCCCAGCTATTTTTTGTTGCAGCTTGGCCGGGGCTGAGTTTGAACCCACCACCCTCGGGATATGGGGTCGGCACCCTACTCATTGAGCCACAGGCGCCGCCCCAAAGCACTTTTTCTAGGGTGAATTCATGAACTTAATTGTCAGCCCTCATATGATGATAGTTCTGGTAGCCATTCCAGAAAGAGTTTCGAAATTGCTTTGAAGGGTGAAGTAGACACTGGCATAGCTTCCCCTGGGGAGTACTTTGAAGGTATGACCGTAGTGATCTTCAGCAATGAGGTATGTAGCTCTTTTTCCAGCGTGAATTTGCAAATTTAATTCTCCAACCTGGTACATCACAGTCCAGGCCTGATCTCCAAGTAAAGTAAAATCTCTGGCTTCTCCAGCTAAGCCAGAGAATGAACTGTCAGCGGCAAAGGCAGCAGCATAGGAAATTAAATACATGAAGATATACTTGTGAGAGCAACAAAAATATAATTGGAAAATATAATTACAATTGCTGCTAAATTCACCACAAGCAGATCCATCAAGCAATTTAGGAATGATTTCAGAACCATTGATAATGTGAGCCTCTTGTGACGCTCAATGTCTTTTCTTTCAAACATTTTTTTCCCCCCCTAAGGAATGCATATTCTGCGGTATCCTAGAAAATGTGGCTTGATCTTTCCAGTAATAAGAAAGCTCACAAATGTAGGATATTGTTGTTTTAGTGGTTCAGAGTAGAACAATAATATGCGATTTAGAAAAGTGAATTAAAGAGAGGGCAAAACCTCAAAATAAATTTTAAAATGTCATGAATCAGATCGTGGCAAGTTGGATCTATTAGTTGTTGTTTTTTTAATTTTTTAAATTTTTTTTTAGAGACAGAGTCTCACTTTGTTGCCCTCAGCAGAATGCCGCGTCACAGCTCACAGCAACCTCCAGCTCTTGGGCTTAGGTGATTCTCTTGCCTCAGCCTCCAGAGTAGCTGGGGCTACAGGCACCTGCCACAATGCCTGGCTATTTTTTGTTGCAGTTTGGCCATTGTTTGTTTATTTTTATTTCTTTGGGGTGTTTTTATTTGTTTCTTTGTTTGTTTTTGAGACAGAGTCTCACTCTTGCCCTTGGTAGAGTGCAGTGGCATCACAGCTGACAGCAACCCCAAACTCCTGGGCTCAAGCTATCCCCCTGCCCTAGCCTCCCAAGTAGTTGGGACCACAGGCACCCACCAAAAGGCCCAGGCAGTTTTTCCATTTTTATTTATTATTTTTTTTAGAGACAGAGTCTCTTCTGTTGCCCTCTGCAGACTGCTATGGTGTCACAGCTCACAGCACCTCCAGCTTTTGAACTTAGGCGATTCTCTTGCCTCAGCCTCCCCAGTAGCTGGGACTACAGGCTCTTGCTGGAACGCCTGGCTATTTTTTTGTTGCAGTTTGGCCGGGGCTGGGTTCGAACCCCCCACCCTCAGTATATGGGACCAGCACCCTACTTACTGAGCCACAGGCGCTGCCCAGTTTTTCCATTTTTTTTTTCTTTTTTTTTTTTTTGAGACAGAGTCTCACTTGGTCGCCCTCTGAGGGCTGGTGGTGCCACAGCTCACAGCAACCTCCAGCTCTTGGGCTTAGGCAGTTCTATTGCCTCAGCCTCCAGAGTAGCTGGCACTACTGGCGCCCACCACAACTTCCTGCTATTTGTTTTTTGTTGTTGCACTTTGGCCTGGGCTGGATTTGAACCCGTCACCCTCGGTATATGGGCCGGGGCCCTACTCACTGAGCCACAGGCACCGCCCGGTTTTTCCATTTTTAGCAGAAACGGGAGTCTCAGCCCTGCTCAGCCTGGTCTTGAATTTCTGAATCCAAGCAATCTACCCATCTCAGCCTCCCAGAATGCCAATATTACAGACGTGAGCCACCATGCCCTATTATTTCTTTTTTAGTGATGGGATCCTGTTTGGTTGCCCAGGCTAAGAGAGCAGTGGCAGGCTTTTAGCTCATCATAACCTTAAACTCCTACCTAGACTCAAGCAATCCTTCCACCTCAGCCTTCCAAGCAGCGAGGACTACAGGTACAGTCCATGGCAATTTGGGTCTTCATTTTTCAATGCAATAATTCACCACATACTGCTTAAAATAGCTTGTGAAACTATAAAGGAATAACAAAACTTCAAAGATCATGGGGGAAAGGCTGCTATTCCTGGAAAAGGGAGCTGAAAAGGAATGCTTAAAAAAAAAAAAAAAAAAAAAAAATCAGATGCAATGTAGAATCAGATAGATATGGTGCTAGTGCCACCTGCTGTTGAAAATATAAATTGCAGCTATTTAATAGCTGATTCATCCTGAATAGGCAGTATTCTTTTAAAACCTGCCCTCTTACGGCAGAATCTATGAGTTTTATGTTGCTTTCACTATTTCCAATTTGCCAAATCTTACTATGTGCTAAGAATGGCAGTGTTAAGAGATTTACATAAATCTTCTCATTTAGTTGTCGTAACTACTCTACCAGGTGGGTAGTATTTTTATTCCCATTATGCGCATGACCAGAAGAGAGCTTGAGAGTCACTGAATAAATAATGCAGGGACACAGAAGTGGTTGGTGGCAGAGCCAGGGTTAGAACTCAGTCTGTTTGAGCAGAATCCACCCTGAGCTGATATTCTGCCTTCCCATGCCAAGTCGCTAGGTGTTAGATTCTCCTCCTTTCTGAGATCTTTCAGATAATACGTTTCCATCACTTCGGCCTCAGTTTGGTGTCTTCCAAAGAATTCATCTAGTGAAATGAATTATTAGGAAATATTATGAGACCCAAGAACAGGATCTGGAGGTTATTTTGGGCTATTCGGGAATTTTATTTCATTTTATTTTTCTTTTCCTTTTTTCTTTTCTTTTTTTTTTTTTTTAAGACAGAGTCTGACTTTGTTGCCCTTGGTAGAATGCCCTGGCAGTCACAGCTCACAGCAACCTCAAATTCTTGGGTTCAAGCCTCTTGAATAGCTGGGACTACAGGCACCTGCCACAACACCTGGCTATTTTTAGAAATGAGGTCTGGCTCTGGCTGATCTTGAACCTATGAGCTCAGGCAACCCACTGCCTAGGCCTCCCAAGTGACTGGGATAAAAGGCGGAAGCCACTGCACCCAGCCATTATTTGGATATTTTAATAAAAAAATTCTTGACAAGTTTCAGGTCTTGGCTGGGTCCTAGCACTCTGGGAGGCTGAGGCTGGTGGATCGCCTGAGCTCATGGGTCCAAGATCAGCCTGAGCCAGAGCAAGACTCTGTCTCTAAAAATAGCCAGGCATTGTGGTGGGTGCCTGTAGTCCCAGCTACTTGGGAGACTGAGGTCAGAGAATCACTTGAGCCCAAGAGTTTGAGGCTGCTGTGAGCTATGAGGCCATAGCACTCTACTGAGGGAAACAAAGTAAGAATTTGTCTCAAAAACAAACAAACAAACAAACAAAACAAGTCTCAAGTCTTCATGGGCATTTGTGCTAATTTGCTTAGCTGACAGTAATAACTTCTATGTCTATATTTTCAGAGTACCATAGTTTAGAAAAAGGAATATGAATCCTGTTTTCCTGGAAAGGTACTTTCTTAGACTGAGTATTATACAATTATATAACTACTGTATTTCTATCAGGCCAGCGTTTGTTTCTGTTTTTGTTTTTGTTTTGAGACAGAGTCTCACTCTGATGCCTAGGATAGAGTGCCATGGCATCAGCCTAGCTCACAGCAACCTTGGACCCCTGGAGCTCAAGTGATCCTCCTGTCTCAACCTCCCGAGTAGCTGGGATTACAGGCCCCTGCCACAAGGCCCAGCTAGTTTGTCTATTTTTTTTTTCTTGCAGTTTTTGACTGGGGCCAGGTCTGAACTCAACACCTCCGGTATATGAGGCCAGTGTACTATTCCTTTGAGCCACAGGCACTGTCCTAGTTTTTCTATTTTTTTAGTAGAGACAAGGTCTTGCTCTTGATCAGGCCGGTATTGAATTCCCAAGCTCAAGAAATCCCACCTGCCTTGGCTTCTCACAGTGCTAGGATTATAGGCCACTGTGCCAGCCTACTGCAGTGTTTTTCAACCTTTCTTATCTCATGGCGCACTTGAACCTATAGTTAAATTTCTTAAATTATATTGACCAAAAAAAAAAAAAAAAAGAAAAAAGGGAGGGAGTAAAAAAAAGAGTTTACTTACTGTGCTTTGAATTTCTTTTGAAAATAATTTAATTAATGATCTTTTAAAATTTTCATGGCACGCGTAAGACCCTTTCCTAGCACACCCAGTGTGCCGAAGCACATCGGTTGAAAATCACTATATCAGGGAGACATGAACAGCTTCTTGGTCCTTATTTTGTATATATGGCTTGCAAGGAAACTTTTATTGGTTATTGTTTGCAGATGCTAAGAAATTTGGCGCTATGTCCTACTGAGTCCTGGGGTTAGTTGCTAAATGTAATAGTATTTTGTGTCCAGGGTTTGAAAACACAAAGCAGAGAGCGGAAGAAGTACAGAAATAGCTGATCCAGTAGGGAAGAGGGAAAAAACGGGAGGGAGACACAGGCAGGGGAGCTGATCCAAGCAGAGGGGAGTAGCAATCCAGAAAGTGAACCCTGGAGCCAATTACTGGAAGAGGAAAAGCCTGAGTGCCGGTCCCTGCACACACCTGTGGGTAGTACAGTTGTCATCTGGAAAGAATGCCCCTGAGAGGCAAATGATCAGGGAGAGACCTAGGGTGAGGTGTGTTGTTTCTTAGGAGAACGTCTCTGAAAGCCAGCAAGTCAACACCAGAGACTGTTAGAATCCATTCAATCCAACTTAATAAAGATCTGTCTAGTGACGTTGGTGTGCAAAGCACTGTGGCAGGTGCACGCTATAAGCAGTCAATAATCTGCCTCAGCTCATATCCTTTCCTTTCCTCCACAGACCTGGCATTGACGGCACCTAATGCAATCCAGCTGTAAATAGTTGGAAACCTCAGTGACTGAGTGCCAATCTGATTAAGTGTGGTGTACCCAGCCGCCCTCTGTTACCTGGTTACAGCTTAGATTGGCACCCCACACACAGCACCTGACTCCTGGGCTCACATCCTACTTTCTTACTTACGTATGGGTGTGTTTGGGGGAGGGGCTGATATGTTAATTGTAATTTTTTTCTTTTTAAAAATTGGGGTTAAAAAAGCATAGCATTACATTGACCACGTTAACCATTTTTAAGTAAAAGTTAAGAAGTATTAAGCATAGTCTCACTGTTGTATAACAGATCTCTAGAATTTTATCTTGCAAAACTAAAAAATCTATATCCATTACAAGTAATTCTTCTGCTCCTTTTCAAAGCCCTTATAAGCTTCTCTTTTCTTTCTGTTTCTATGATTTTGACTACTCTAGAGACTTCATTTGGGTGGAATTACACAATATTTGTCCTTTTTTTTTTTTAATTGAGACAGAGTCTTCCTTTGTCACCCTTGCTAGAGTGCTGTGATGTCACAGCTCACAGCAACCTCAAACTCTTAGACCTAAGTGATTATCTTGCCTCAGCCTCCCAAGTAGCTGGGACTACAGGCGCCTGCCACAATGCCCAGCTATTTTTTGGTTGCAATTGTCATTGTTGTTTAGCTGGCCTGGGGTGGGCTTCGAACCCAACTTCAGTGTATGTGGCAGGCACTGTAACCACTCTGCTATGGGTGCCGAGTCAGGATTTTTTTCCTTTTTAAGGCTGTGTAATGTGCCATTGTTTCCCCCATTTGCTGGAACTTTACACTTATGTGCCCAGGAAAGTGACTTCTAATCATATCACTAACTTAACTCAGATGGGGGGATAAAGAAGACATATGCCCCCCCAGCAATGGTGGAGTGGAGTTGTGACACAAGAAGGAGTGTCCTCTCTGTCTGGCTGAGATAGTGCTGTCCCATGACCTCTTGGCCATTTTTCTTTCTTTTTTTTTTTTTGAGATGGAGTCTCACTTTGTTGCCTTTGGTAGAGTGCCATGGCATCATAGCTCACAGCAACCCCAAACTCTTTGGGCTTAAGCAATTCTCTTGCCTCAGCCTCCTAAGTAGCTGGGACTATAGGCACCCATCAGAACACCCAGCTATTTTTAGAGATGAAGTCTTGCTCTGGCCCAGGCCGGTCTCGAACTTATGAACTCAGGCCATCCACTCCCCTCGGCCTCTCAGAGTGCTGGGATTACACGTGTGAGCTACTGTGTCCAGCTTTGGTTATTTTTTTCACTAAGCCCTACCTACATTCAGTTTTGAATGAATGCTTGTGACAGGTTCAGGTGGGTGGATATCACCCTCCAACTCTCTGGAGCAGGTCCTAGGTTACTCAGACCGCTCCTTTTGTGTGGACATCTCTTTGCTTCCTGGGTCAGCTGCAGGGGGCGTAGGATGGCAAGAAAGTTTTTCCCTGTTGACAGTCTTTCAGGACAGATCCATGTCTGATACTCCAGTATGTGGGCCTGTATGAGAAGGGATGGTCCTTTATTACCTTCCCCAAGTTCAGAATCTCAGGTTGATGTGCAGTGTTTTCTATGGTTCTAGACTAGGCTAGGAATCAGCACTCACCACGTCTTCTCCCATCTGATCGGCCAGAACTTTGCATGTGGCCGTTCATAGCTGCAAGATTAGGAAATACAGACATCAGCTGGATGGCTTTTTCCTGGGCTAAAATTTAAGAAATATTCTGATTAAAGATGTAGATAAAGGACACTTGGGGACAGCCAGACAGTCTCTGTCTCCCCCAGGCAGCTATCTCTCTTTTACAACACACTGATCCAAAAATTAGAACTCAGCATATTCTATGACTTACGCATACATGTAAACACAAGCGCACACACAAAGCTTTCCTTGGTGATAACAGAGTACTCAGTGTGGGAAAATGAATGGGGTTTATGTACCAAGACGCGATTTAAACTATAATATCAGACTATTTATTTTTTTGAGACAGAGTCTCACTCTGTCACCCTGGGTAGACTGCCATGGCATCATAGCTCCCAGCAACCTCAAACTCTTGGGCTCAAGAGATCCTCTTGTCTCAGGCTCCCAAGTAGCTGGGACTATAGGCACCTGCCATAGCATCCTGCTGTTTTTAGAGACAGGGTCTCACTCTTGCTCAGGTTGATCTTGAACTCCTTAGCTCAAGCGATCCACCTCCCTTGGCTTTCCAGAATGCTAGGATGTAAGGCACCATGCCCAGCCCGTTAGACCTTTTTATTTTTATTTATTTATTTATTGCAGTTTTTGGCTGGGGCTGGGTTTGAACCCACCACCTCTAGTATATGGGGCCAGCACCCTACTCCCTGAGCCACAGGCACTGCCCATGTTAGACCTTTTTAAACACCTTTGTTGTGGGTATGATTGATATGTCCCAAATCTGCACCTATTTAATGTATCCAATTTGATGAGTTTGGGCATCATATTCACCTATGATACCATCATAATCAAGTTAAAAAACATCCATCATTGCCAAAGTTTCCTTGTGTTCTTTGCTTGTGTGTATGTATGTGTGTTAAGAACACTTAACATGACATCTACCCTCTTAACACATTTCTAAGTAGCCAACACAGTTTGTTTGTTTATTTATCTATTTGAGACAGAGTCTCACTCTATTACCCTGGATAAAGTGGCTCGGTGTCATCATAGCTCACAGCAACCTCAAACTCTTGGGCTCAAGGGATCCTCTTCTCTCAGCCTCCTGAGTAGCTGGAACTACTTGCCACAGCCCCCCAGCTACTTTTTCTATTTTTAGCAGGGATGGGGCCTTGCCTTGGCTCAGGCTCATCTCGAAGTCATGCACTCAATCAGTCCACACACCTTGACCTCCCAGTACTATAGGCACAGTGTTGTACGGTAGATCTCTACACTTATTCATTTTTTATAACTGTAACATTATACCCACTGAACAACTCCCCATTCTCCCACCCCACACATGGCAACCACCATGCTATTTTCTGCTTCTATAAGTTTCACTATTTTCGACACTTCATGTAAATGGAATCAGGCAGTACTCACCCTGTGATTGACTCATTTCACTTAGCATAGTGTCTTCTGGGTCTATCCACATTTTTGGCAAATGGCAGGATTTCCTTCTTTTCTAAGGTTGAAAAATCCCCATTGCATGCATATACCACATATTATTTTTTTTGGCCAGGGCTGGGTTTGAACCCGCCACCTCCAGGATATGGGCCCAGTGCCCTACTCCTTGAGCCACAGGTGCTGCCCAATACCACATATTCTTTTATCTATTCATCTGTCTGTGGGCATTTGGGCTTCCCTGTCTTGGCTACAATGTATAATGCTACAATGAACGTGGGAGTTCTGGTACCTCTTTGAGGTCCTGATTTCAGTTCTTCTGTTTAAGTCCCCAAGCGTGGGATTGCTGGATCACATGGCAGTAATATTAGACCTTCTTGTTCTTTAAAGCTCCTCAGCTATTTCACTAAGTTTTTTTAAACCTTCTGCTTTTCTCTTTACTTTCCTCTCTCAATATTTCAAGGCCACCATGGATTCCAATTGCCGAGCAACTTACCTTTCTTTCTATGACCTTGACTATTAATGATGCCCTAAAAGTCTCACGTTCCAGTCAAGTGATATTATTAAGGAATTTTGCTAAAGACTTTTCTCTAAAAGGAGTTTAAGAGCCAAATGATAAAATTATGCTTTTCTTTTACCTTAATTTGAGTTTGTGCATGGTAGAGAATGGGTTGGAAAAAAACATAAAATGCATATGATTGCATAGTGAGATAATGAACCTTTTATTTTTCCTCTGTTATAAATTTATTACTGTGAAAAGATATTTCCTTTATTCACCTGAAACATTTAATTAGATACATCAAAGAAGCAATAACTTTTTTCCTGAAAATTAGTGAACATGTGGCATAAATTACATTTATTCCACGTTCCTATCTGGATTTATATATGTAAGAAAATAGAAAAGATCCAATGATAATAGATTAACATCACAATATATAGAGAGAACCTAGTTATTTCCAAATCCATAGATTAACATTTCTTGGGTGCTAAGAAATTCACTAGATATTGTACATGAATTAAATGATGCAATACTTATAACAATCCTGTAAGGAAGTACTGTTTTTGTTTTGTTTTCCATTTTATAGATAAAGACACTAAAGCACAGAGTTTAAGTGACTTGTGCAAGCTCACATAGATGATAAGAATAATAATCATAATCTGAGCAAGAGCAAGATCCTGTCTCTACTAAACAGAAAAGCTACTCAGGCATTATGATGGGCACCTGTTGACCCAACTACTGAGGAGGCTGAGGCAAGAGGATCACTTGAGCCCAACAGTTTGAGGTTGCTTTTAGTTAATGATGCCATGTCACTCTACCCAGGGTGACAAAGTGAAACTCTGCCTCAGAAAAAAAAAAAAAAAAAAGGAAAGAAATTACACCAAATGCAGAGAGCATTTACTATATGCATTGTCCTAAGTGCTTCATATATGAAAATAACATTTCATTCTCACCTGAGCCCTGTGTCATTGATAATATCATGGTCCCCATTTATGGATGAATAAATTGAGGCCCAGGAAGGGTGAAAAACTTATTCAAGTTTTACTCAGCTAGTTAAATAGTAAGGATTTCATGTGGACAGTTTGGGTGCAGGTCCATGCTCCTAAACATTGCCCTCTTAAAGATTAACACAGAAAGGGCTGTCCAGAAAGTAATACAAAAAAGAGATTTAAAAAAAAAAAAAAAAAAAATGGCTGGATACTTTCCAGACAGCCCTTGCGTACTGCCTGACCCTAGACTGTAAAGTAAGGGAGTTTATCCTATCAGACAAAGGGCTCCTTGCAGAGATTACTTTTGAGGATACCACTATGTAAAGCCTGGTGAATATCACGCTCCTGCTCAGTCATCACGTGTGTTGGGTTGGTGGAGTTGAGTTTCTGTGGAATCTGTCTGGGAACGTCCATTCACAGCAGGGTGGGAGGACTCCTAGGAGGCCAGGGCTTGAATTACGGCAACCTGAAAATGAAGTGAGACCCTTGCCTGGAAAGTAAATACCAGAATGCTTACTGAAAAAGCAAAGCCTGGATGTGTGAGGCTCTCTCAAGAGATGCCATCATTATGAAAGGCCTTGAGTCCTAGCTGGCCCCCTGTGTGCAGCAAAGCCTAACGATGCTGGCAGGTCACATAAACTTGCACTAATGGGCTCATGTTTTATTTATTCAGCTGCTGATTCGACATTGCCCTGGTGAATCTATGGATTTGGAAATAACTAGGTTCTCTCTCTATACCGTGATGTTATCTCCAAAAATGGAGGAAATGAGAAACAGGAAAGGCCTGGATTCCCTGCAGATAGCTCCCATCGTTTACAGTTAAGAATTCGAATATTACAAAAAGCATTAGGCAACACTTAAAACACAAATCAACAGTGTTCAACATGATATATTGCAAAGAAATTTCTGGCACCGAAAGTCTGTCTTTAAGCAACACTTCCACACAGTGCCAACTAAATAATGTAACAGCATCTGGACTCTTTCTAAATTGAGTATGGAATTATGTATGTCTCCCATGACACAGAATGATACCAAAAGGCAATGTTTCCTAAAATAAAAAATGAAGGGTAAATGAAGCAGCCTAAGGAAGATGCTCTTGTGTCTTCTTTCTTTTATTTTTAAAATAACTTTTATTATTGAAATAAAACACACCTAGAAAAGTGAAAACTCGCGGGTATATATTTGAGCACATTTTTACACACACCCATGTAATTACCACTTCAATCAAAAACCATGTCCTCAAAACTTTAAAGAGGTCCTTATGCCATCTTTAAACCCTTCTTCAAATTAATCACTATCCTGACCTTTAAAATATTTTTATTTTATTTTATTTTATTTTTTTTTTTTTATTATAGATAAAAATATGCACCATAGATGTGGCCCAACCCATCACCCTCCCTCCACCCAAGCCTCCCCCCTCTCTTCCCCTTCCTTGGTCCTTTCCTCATAGTCTTGTGGTATAGTTGGGTTATAGCCTTCATAAAATATTTTTAAATTAAAAAAAAAAAAAGCACAGATCTATAAACCACATACAACTCATGTATATAATTAAGAATTATTATAAGGAGAGCACTCACAATTAACTACACAGGTTAAGGAATAAAACGTGAACAGCAACAGTTATGGACTGAATCATGGTGTTTCCCCAAAATTGATATGTTGAAATCCTTATCTCCTTCTCAATGTAACTGTATTCGAAGATAAAGTCTTTAAAGAGATAATTAAGGTTAAATGAGGTCATAAGCATGGGGCTCACAGCCAGTCTGACTGTCTTTTTAAGAAGAGGAGGAGACACCAAGTCCTTCTGTTCATGGTCAATTGATTTTCAATGAAAGTCAAGATACTACAAATGAGGGAAAGAATACAACAAATTCTTTGGTGCTGGGACAGTCAAGAATGCATTTGAATCACTACCATACACATACAAAGACGAACTGAAAATGGGCTGCGAACCCGAACGTGAGAGTAAAACATCATACTATTAAAGGAAAATATAGGAGTAGATACTTGTGACTTTGGGTTAGGCAATGATTTCTTAACATATGATACCAAAGCACAAGTGACAATATAAAAACTAGGTTTTTAGGACTTCATCAAAATGAAAAACTTTTGTGCATTGAAAGACACCACCATCAACAGAGTGAGAAGGCAACCATAGAAAAGGAGAAAATATTTGCAAATCATATATCTGATAAGGGATTAGTATCCAGAATATATAAAGAACTCCTACAGTTCAACAAAGCCCCCAAACAAATCAGTTAAAAAATCTACAAATGGCCAAGAAGCACATAAATAAGTGCTCAAGATCATTAGTTGTGAGAGAAATTCAAATCAAAATCACAATAACATATTCACCAGAATGATTGTAATAAAAAGGTTTGGCAACTGTTGGTGAAGATGTGGAGAAATCTGGACCCTCATTTATTGCCCGTGGAATTTTGAAATGGTGTAGCCATTTGGAAAACAGGTGGGCAGTTCCTTAAAACTTTCAATGCAAAGTTATCTATGACCCAGAAATTCTGCTCCTAAAACTCAAGAAGAAAGAAAACACATGTCCACACAAAAACTTGTACATGAATGTTCACAGCAGAATTATTCATAATAGCCCCAAAGTAACATCAACCCAACTGTTCTTCTACTGGCAAATGAATGAATAAAATGTTGTATATTCATACAATGGAATACTATTCACCAATAAAAAATAACAAAACACTGATTTATTCCATAACACAAATAAACCTTGAAAACTGCTATGCATTTTGTATGATGCACACTAATATTTTTCTTCCCAAACTTTCAGGAAAATGCCTCCCCCAGACAGTGGCTGGGTCTTGGCCAGGAGAGACACATGTGGGGAGGGCTAATGCTCTCCTGGTAAATGTGCAGATTGCACTGTCCTCCCGCAGCCACCTGCTCTGTGAAGGCTGCCTCTCCCTGTCTCCCAAGAGCTCTCCTTCTCCACTACACTGGGGCATGGCCAGCAAGGTGGGAGCTTCTGAAGCCACTTGGCTGCTAGGCAAGTCTCTGGGGCCTGTGTTGGGGCTCCCAGTCCCCTCGGCATGGCTGGGCCTTGGCCCTTGCCTCACGTGGCCACAGCCCACCTCACCAGCCCTGCCACCCTCCTTCTCAGATTTTGAGGCTCAACAAAGGTCACTGCAGCCCACTTCCACCAAATCCTGAATCTTCCTGGACTGAACCCTTTGCCCAGTGAGCTCAGGGGGAGAATGTGGTGGTTCTGGGAGGCCCACTGGGTGGGCTACCCCACTCTCAAGCTACATTTACCCATGTAGAATGTGCATCCTTATTTTTTCCCTCAAAAATTTGGGCAAAAGGTATACATACACAGCAAAATACAGTTGGTACAAAGTTCACATATTGTATGATTTCATTTATATGAAATGTCCAGAATAGGCAAACCTACAGAAACAGAAAATTTTATTTTAGAATCAGCTTTCTAACTTTACCAGAAGTTGGAATTGCATGAAGCCCATAGGTAAAATTTGGGGGGAATTGATATGTTGGTAATCTTGAGTCTTCCAACCCAGAAACAAGATACATCTACCACTTGTTTAATTTTTCTTTAATTTCTTTCTTCTTTCAATGATTGTGTGAGGTATTTTTTTTTATTTTCTTAATTTTTTTTCCAGGGAGACACAGATTTCACTGTAAAATGAAAGAGCATTCCTTTTCCTTTTTAAGAAAAATATTTTTGTATATTCTGTGGTTTTCTGGGTAGTAATTTTACATGACTTTTAGTAAAGTTATTTATAAGTACTTGATGTTTTTAGGTACTATTCTAATCTTGAGAAATGTTTAAATTATAGATTTTTCATAAAGTTTTTTCCTTCCAATTATACATGGAAACTCGTGCTGTGAGTAAAATGTTACTAAGAAGATGTCCCTCTGGATTTCTTGTAGTGAGTCGTTTGCATGTCAGCAATGAAAATATTATTTTAGAATCTTTTTTTTTTTTCTAGTTACAAGTACGTCAATCATAGGATAATCTTTAGGCTTATCCTGTGGAGTTTGTTGCACTTTGTGGATTTGTATACCATGTATTTCTTCAAATTTTTAAGATCTTGGGCCATTACTTCATTAAATAAGCTCCCCACATCCTCCTTCTCCTTCTTCCATAATGTGTTTATTAATCTGCTTGCTGGTGTCCTGTACGTTTCTTAGGTTTGATTCCCTTTTCTGTCTTCTTTTTTATTTTTACTCATCAGATTTGATAACTTCAAATGACCTATTTTCAAATTCACTGATTCTTTCTTCTGGCTGTTAAAGTCTGACGTTGAAGCTGTCTAGTGAATTTTTTAATTCAGTTATTGTATTTTTCAGCTCCAGAAAATCTGCTTGGTTCTCTTTGAAATTTCTCTCTCTTTGTTGATATTGTTATTTTGTTCACGTATCATTTTCCTGATTTCCTTTAGTTCTTTATCCATGTTTTCCTTGAGGTCTTTAAACATATTTAGATAGTTATTTTAAAGGCTTTCTCAAATAAACCTAATGCCTATGTTTCTTCAGGGACAATTTCTGAAGACTCATTTGAATAGGTCATATTTTCTTGTTTCTTTGTATGTCTGTGATCTTTGGTTGAAAATTGAGCATTTGAGGAAATAGCTACCTTCACCAGTTATTGCAGACTAGCTCTTTCTAGAAGTCGCCCACTGATTAGCTCAGCATGAAGGCTGAATACGTTTTCCCCTTTTCATTCCCCCTTATCCATGGCTACCTTTAAATGTCTTAATTTGCTCAAGAGTATCACCCTTCTCAGGGCCTTTGCTATTCTTTCGTATTCCTCAGTCAGATGCCTGTGGGTTTACAGTCTTCTTATGGTTTCCATGAATCATGCCCACAGCTTCTGACGGCTTATTCCAGCCAGAGATCTGGGCTGTTTTTGACTGTCTCTGCTCTGAGTCAGTCAGTGCAGAGGTCCATCCCTCAGGCAGTCAAGAGACAGATTAGAAAGGCACAAATTTGGTGCATAGAACTGGGCTGGGGATCAGGCAACTATTTTCTCCAGACTGTGCTACACTGGGAAGGGGAAGGCACAGATCAGCAAAAACACCATGAAATTTTCCTAAGGTTTTAAATGTAGCATTTTCTTGATTTGGCATTTGCTTGATTTCTATAGATCATGGGATGATTTCCAGAAATCCTATAAAGTCATGTAAGTCAGTTTCTGACTGCTTGTTTAATTTTTCTGGGTATGAGTATCTGGAGGCTCCTCATTTGCTGTCTTGTTGACATCCCTTCTATCTTTGCACTTTTAATCCCATCTTGGCATCTGTTTCTCTGAAACCACAGACTAATATGGACTTGTAAGTATTTGAAAGGATTTTGTTTTCTCCTTGATTGCAATTAGAGGTTTGAAACAGAAGACTGACACAATCCAATTTATGTTTTGACAGGATTTCTGCTAGGTGCCCTCTTGAGATTGGGGCTGAATGGTGTCAAGGGAAAAAAACAAAACAACCCCCACCCAAAACAAGTAGATCAGTTAAAAGACTATTGCAATAGTCCAGGCAAGAGATAATGGTGGCTTAGACCAGGGTTGCAACAGATGTTGTCAGATTCTAAATATATTTTACAGGCAGAATTGATGGAATCGTCTGACAAATAGGCTATTAACTGTACAGGAACAACAGGGAGATTGGAATTGCAAGGGACTAAAAAGGAGGGTAGGAGGCAGTATGTAAATATCAGAGCTCAGTTTTGGACATAAATTCCCATGAGACTTGTAAGTGGAAATATGTGTTTAAAGTCCAAGGAAATCTCTGTGATGGGAAAATAAATGTTGGCTAGCAAAAGATGGTAATTAAACCTACGAGACTGGATGCAATTACCTGAAGAGGGAGTGTAGATAGAAAAAACAATTAGTCTAAGGAGAGCACACTGGGATACCCGAACATTTAGAATCTAGGGAGATGACAAACCAGCAAAGAACTGTAGAGAAAAGGTAACATTTAAAGACAGTCATGAAAATCTTACCTATATTTCTTTGAGAATTATAACCTATAAAATGATTGTAGACAAATTCATTATAGGTTATACACAGCTAATTAACAGTCATTTTAAAAGATAACAGGATTGAAACCCACCAAGTAAATGAATGATAAAAACACCACCTGTATTCAACTGATCTAGAGATACAATTTTCTAGTTATCATAATAACCTAAAATTCCAAATTAATGTTGTGTATAAATTATGCATATGTGCCTGCCCCCAAATTTGCAGTTGGCAAGCTGAAATTGAGGAGAGCCGCTGGTGTAGTCTGCAAGCTGCCAGGTGTCAGACCCAGGACGAGCCAATGTTTCAGTTAGAGGCCAAAAGCAGGAAAAAAATCTGATGTTTCTAATTAAGGGCTGTCAGGCAGAAGAAATTTCCTCTTATTCAACCTTATTCAGTTCTATTTATGACCTAAATTATTATTATTATTTTTTGAGACAGAGTCTCACTGTGTCACCCTGGGTAGAGTGCCATGGCATCTACAACCTCCAACACAGCAACCTCCAACTCTTGGGCTTAAGAGATTCTCTTGCTTCAGCCTCAGAAGTAGCTGGGACTACAGGTGACCACCACAATGCCCTGCTATTTTTTGTTGCAGTTGCCACTGCTGTTTTAGCTGGCTGTGGCCGGGTTTGAACCCGCCACCCTTGGTATATGGAGCCACAGGTGCCGCCCCTATAACTTAAATTATTGAATGAGGCTCATTTATGTTAGGGAGGGCAATCTATTTATTCAAATATTAATCTCACCTAGCTTCCTCATAGACATACCCAAAATAATGTTTGACCAAATATGTGGGCACCTCATAGCCCAGTCATATGTATGTATTTTTTTTCTATAGGTGTATAGTTTACAATTACCCCAATGTGTTTTGTAGAACACATTCCTAGCTCTGAAGGAAAGGGCTTATGATGTGAAACAGACTCGATGCAGCCAATGCTTTCATGTGTTGAGATACAGAGGAAGGCTGATGCAGCCAGCAAGATCTCACACTTCAGAGCTAATGTCTCACTTAATTGTTCTATATCTGATTACCTGATTACTTATAGAATGTAGATTTCTAAATAACCTAAATCCCATTTCAAACCTATTTGCATCTAATACCTTTTCCCTTGCAATAGAGTTTGGCAATAAGTGATGTGTCATGTGAAGGGCGTTAGCAAGAAATAAACTATTGTCAACTGGGGAGCTAGGAGCATGTCCCACTGCTGATCTTTGGAAATCAGACTATAATTTAGTCCAGTGAACAAGGTGTGGAAAATGGTGGTGGATCTGTAATACAGAGATTATTCTTCCCATTTTGTAGATGAGAAATTAAAGCGTGGAACTTTCCTTAAGGGTATTCTACAAGTCAATGACAAAAGTAAAGATATAACTTAGCTGTCTGGGCAAATGTTCCATTGCAGTTCATATGCTTTCCTGGCTCTGATTTAATGACTTTGACCTAATGTACAGTGAAAAAATCCTGGCTTAGTAAATAATCCCTGCAGAGACCATTCCATGATGCCAATTAAGAAGTTTTTCCTGGCCACATTTTTGTTCTCCTTCCTTTCTTAATAAAAATTTCTACATCGATTGCCTTGAAGAGATTCATTCAAGTTGTACGCAGATGCTCCAGGTGTTACACAGCTGTTGAAACTAAGCCAGCTACAAGTTCTCAGAAAACATACTGTGGCTCTCCCTCTGCTGAAGAATTGCCAGAACTCATACGTCTGTACTCAGAGTTCTGTTAATGATGTTACCCCCCCGATTACGAAAGGAATACGTGCTCATTGTAGAAAATGATAAAATCACAGAGAAATAATAAAAAATTACTCGCAATTGCCCAAACAGATGCCATTGTTAAAATTTCCCATTTTCTTTTTCTATGCTTATTTTAAATATATATTGACAAAATGAGTGTGCACACGGATGTACGTGCACACACACACACTGTAAATACTTTGTGTATGTGCTTATTGGACAGGCAGTCTCTGGATTATGGACAACCCAATTTACGACATCCCATTTTTTTTTTTTTTTTTTTTTACGGCATCCCATTCTTATGAATAGGCTCCCAAGACTCCCTATAAGAATAATTTATAATTCAATATTAAATTAATAATTTGGGCACTTGTTTCTTTTGTACTTGTAAACAACCCCCCATGGCCCAAGCTGTCATTGGAGCAGCATCTGTACAATAATGGCTGGACTCACTGATAGACGCGCAGCCGATAGAAACACAATTACACTAAGAAGTGGCAGATCCAGACTCAGGAAAGTGTCCAACAAAAGGATTAGCTGCACCTTTCATCTGTGCAAACTCCCACTGCCTCCCTTTTAGAAGGTCACATGTGATGGCGTTTAGGGCCGTCCCAGACAACCAAGGATAGGCACCTCCTTTCAAGATCTTTAACTTAATCTCATCTTTTGCCACATGAAGTACCGTGAACTCTTGCTGTATAAGATGGCATTCCCAGCCTCTGGAAATTAGGAGGTGGACTCAGCTTTTTGGGAGAAAGGGGGCTTTATACTGCCCAACATGCTGCCTGCCTCATCTGGGTTGCTGTACATCAAAATAACTAAGATCCAAAGTTTCAAACCAAGAATTAAAATGTCAAAGTTACCTACTCTCTTCAGGTCATTTATAGTTTTTTTCAGAAACAATTTGGTGTGATATAGTTAGTCCCTATTCCTGCCCTCCCCTAAAATGGATTATAATTTTTAATTTTTTGTTCCACTCCTAAATAATAAAAGCACCACAGGTATTCCATGAGTATGTCTCTTTGTAATTTTCAGCAACATCAATGAGCTTCATTTTATTAAAAATGTTTACCTTTTCCTTTGCTGTGCAAAATAATTCCACATAACTTATAGGCATTGCCAAGGTGTTGTGTTTTGCTGTAGTTTTGTCTGTTTTGCTTTAGTTTTATTTTTTATGTGCCAGCCAGGCTGGGCCATCACCGAGGAGAGGCAGCTCTCTGCAGAGGGTAAACAGAGAGAGGCAGAATATTAGTGGTTGAAGGTACCTTAGCATTCATCATCTCCAGTCTTTTCAACCTGGAAATGCACACTGAAGTCTGGAGCAGGTTGATGACCTGAATGAGGTTGTGGGAACTTGTGGCAGAAATGAAGTGGGAGTCACATTGATCCCAGGGCTCCTGCCTACCAAGAGGGCAATAGGACCGTGTGACCTCAAGGGCTCTGGAATACTGGAAACCAGAATTCAATTATTTACCTTTAAAATTTAGCTTCCAGAGGGTGCTTTGAAAGGGTCACTGGCAACGTGGAAGATGCACCTGAAATCATTTGGTGGTCACTTCTTTAAGCTGGTCATGGCATGTGGGGCTCAGAGATGTAAGGGATTTAACACATGGACAGAAAGGAGGACTAGAAACCAGGTTCTTGCATGTAATCAACTCTTCCATTTTTTATTTGAACCTCTCTGTTCATGCTGCAAAAAACAGTTTGTCCATTTGCAAAACAAAGATAAGACATTTGTGGCTTGAGAAAACCTGGCAATCAAAAGAAAGCTGATATCTTTCTGACTTTTTCTGTTTTGAGGGTGGGTTAAGGATCTTTGAATGTGAAGAGATTGCAATGGTTTCAACACAGACACTGTGTTCTTGGATTAGTTCTTCAGGTAGCACAGGCTTTTCTGGCAGTTAAGACGTCTTGGCCTCCTTCGTACCAACACCATCCACCATGATGTTTCCTTCACCTGCCAGGTGATGGATGGATGTGAGTGTGCTTCCCCCTGAGACGCCTTCTGCACTGTGACATGCATCTCAGATTATTACTTGGCATTTTGTTTTTGCCATACATTCTCAAGTGATCCCTTTTAACAGCAGCATGAGGTATGCTATTAGCATTTTCTAGAAATGTAGCTTCCTGGGGGCTGAGGGAAGGCTGCACACACAGAGCTGCACACGCAGGGCTGAGTCACTGTGCACACACAGAGCTGCACACACAGGGATGCACATGCAGGGCTGAGTCACTGTCTGCACACACAGGACTGTACACACAGGGCTGCACATGCAGGGCTGAGTCACTGTCTGCACACACAGTGATTAAAGAGCTGGTCCAGGGAACACGAGGCTTCATCACGGAGGTGTGGATGTGGCCACGTAAATCTACATGTGTGCTGTAGATATAAGATATAATGGACACTGTCTCCTTTGCTGGAAGCAAGCTCTGAAATAAAGGAAGGCCGAGAAAAAGTTGTGGCTCCAGTGAGGGGAAGAGGTTGGAGAAAAACACGCATACATTTTCTTGGGTTTTCTTTTTCGTCTAAGGCTAATACCAGACAGAAGGGGAAGATTTCCAAGAGCAGAGAAGGAGCAACTGGGCCTACTTTGGCCCTTTGGTCAAAGAGAATTCAAAGAGCCTGATGTACATTTGAAAGTGCTGTCAGTCTGGGCTCAGGACCCTTTTTAAATCTGTTAAGCAGAGACAATGAAGATGTTGGGGGAGGGGTGTCTGCACCTCCACAAGTGACCATCTGAAAAGTGTCCCCACTCCCTGAACAATCTGAGAGGCCTTTTCTGTTGATGCTATAGAACCTACATAAACTTGAATTATGATGTCAGGTCAAGTTCACACATACAGACAAATCTTAAAAAGTATCTGCTTGCCTGCAGGAAAAAGGACTTTTGACATGCTTGCCAGACACTAAAGTTTGTTTGTTTGTATTTCTAAGACTTAAAAATCAAGGTTTTTTCCATCTCCCAGTGCAATCTATTAATGGCAATAAAGGAGTTGAATGAGTTAGGGTAGCAGACTCTGGACAACTTCAGTCAAATATGAATTCTCAACCCAAGAAAGACAGCACTGGGGATTTTTGAGGATCTCAAGTGTAGAAACAATCCAATTCTATTTCTTTGGGACATTGGAAAGCCTGTCATCCCTCTGTTTTCATATGCTTGTCACGTATTTGGAATATGCCATGTTAGGAGGGAGGAAGGGAAGTTCTGGCCTAACCACAGAGACTCTGAGCCCTTCCCTGATGACAGCTACATTAGAACTGTCAAAAATAAGGAAGGGATGGTTCCCCCAGAGAAAAGAAGAGATGCTGTGTAGACAAAAACAGTCAGTGCTCCTTGAAAGGGAAGGGAGGAAAATCTTTTCTCTGGACCCCTTTAGAAGAGGGACTATACTTTACTTGAAATGAGGGAGGTAGGGTAACAGCTGTGTAAGCATTAGGGGACCCTGATTCACCATGTCTGGCTCTCTGTGACATCTTGGCAAAGTGGGGGGGACCCTGTGTCTGTGCCTTGGTTCCCTGCGACTTAAACACCACAGCTTACCTGCCTGTCTGTCCTGATAGACAAAAGAATGGATGCAAGAGTGTTTTGGGAACTGCAGGTTGTTTTGAAAGAAGAAGACCATAGGAAACAGATTTTGTAAATTTCAAAGTGGCTGTGCTCTAGAGCGCCAGAGATAGCAGCAGACACAACTTAATACTTAAGCAGACAAACGCACAAGTCCAAGTTTACAGTGCAGAGATGTACTGCAACCAAGACGGATGAAGACTGCTCTATAAAATTTGCCTAGAGATTTTTTTTATTTAAATTTTATTTTATTATTAAATCATAGCTGTGTACATTAATGCGATCATGGGGCACCATACACTGGTTTTATAGACCATTTGACGTATTTTCATCACATTGGTTAACATAGTCTTCCTGGCATTTTCTTAGTTATTGTGTTAAGACATTTATATTCTACATTTACTAAGTTTCACATGTACCCTTGTAAGATGCACCACAGGTGTAATCCCACCAATCACCCTCTCTCGCCAATCCTTCC
>CAUYPK010100835.1:0-14471 GCA_963574355.1 Loris lydekkerianus | reverse complement strand
TGTGCGATCTCCAACCTTCTCTCCTGGTATAGCTCGAATCCTCCAGGTTACTTACTAAATTTCCATCCTTTAACTCTCCTTCTGGACGGGAGCCTCTGTGAAAAGCTGGCTTCAGTCCGCCATCTTGTCTCCCCCTTCCGAGAATTTCTTTCCATTATGACTTTTTTGGTTATAAGTAAACACATTTTACTTAAGCAAACATAAATAGTTATTGTTGCATATAACCTAAAGACAGTCAAAGGAAGAATCTGATCTAGGCAGAGATAATTCCAGACCTTCAATAATAATTTCAAGACACTTTTGTTTCTCCATCGCTTTACTTTCTCTATTTTGGTTCCAGCCTCTGGCAAGCTTTTACCTTAGCGTGATTAAGATGACTACTGGACGACTCTACCTGTTCTGAAGTCTCACGAACTCACTTTGGAACCAACCTTTTGACTCTTATCTGCTGAGCCTGGAATGACTTACCCACCCCTAGAGCAAGAGGGCTCTAGGCCCTAGAATCAGGGAGAGAACAGGTGGCTTTTCCAAGGGACAGTTAAAGGGCTCCTAGCTGAACAAAAAGTGATGGATTCTGGGCAGGCAATCACAAAAGATTTCTTTCACATATTTGAACAGTTTTAACAAAGTAAATGATATACTCTCAGTTACATTTATTAGGTATAATATTTTTGTTCCATAATTTATCCATCCACAAATGTAATTTTTCTTATTTTTCTATAATTCAAAATAGATTTTCCCTTGAGCTGTCACTCTTCCTGATGGCAGAAATCATAATCTTGTTAATGCCAAGCAAACTCAAGTTAGGAATTTTCCCTTTCACTTCCATCCTCTTTCTTCAGCTGACATGATCTGCCTGTAGTGGGCTTGTGTAATATTATGGCTGTCTGAGGTTGGATTTGGGTGGGAGATCAGGGATGTGGTCCAAGGTCTTTATGTGTCCATGCTGGCATCCACTAACATACACATTCCCCCACCCATCTTTCTGTTCTGGCATCCATCTCTGGTGGCATCTATGGAGTAGACAAGTCTTCATTCAACTTGCAGACATTGTCCACATACTGTATCTTCTTGGCTCCTGGGGTGGTTGGCCCTCTCTGGGGCATTTTGATATCCTTTTAAGAACCCAAGAAACCTTCTGATTTTTTCCAATATCATAAAAGTTGTGTGTGTGTGTGGGTGTATCCTTCCCTTCTACCTAGACATCCTATGTCCACTCTTCCACCACTAGTCACCCCTGGGTGTGAGAATCCCTGAAAAGCTTCCTTCCGCTCAGACTCCTTGAGAAGCCAGGAACATATACTCTCCTCTCCAATACTACTAACCATTTTTGGAGTAAGGACAATCTGAAGAAGATGGCATGAAGCTTTCTTTCAGAAAACTGCCCACCTCTATCCCTACTGATCTCTTCTGAGGCTCTTCTACTCCTCCTTAGCCCTGGTATGTTTTTTTTTTTTTTTTTTTTTTCTTAAATTACCTTTAGGATAGAAAAACTGATTCTGACATACATTCTTCTCAACTCTTATTTTATATACAGTAGTTGGATTTTGGTCATCAATAGCTATACTTTAAAAACTCAAAAATATTTATTATACTCTATATCTTTTGTTAGCATTTCAAAACTTACTATTTTTTTGAGAATTTACTCTTCTTTTCTCTGTTCTGTGTACTTCCCTTCCCCAGAGCAGTGAACCCAGTCTTCCCCAGCTGATGTAAGATGCCCCTGTATTGATAAAACTGCTGTGTGTCCCAGATCCACTGTCCTTCCTTCTGGGAGAGTGATGGATGTGCATTGACAAGGTTAGTTTCTATGAAACTTGTTCTATAGGTGACCACTCTCATCTTCCTTATATCTTTTACTAAAATGGCTTCTAGGATCTCTTCCAATAAACAATTGTAAAATTTAGTTCTTGATTGTAAGTGACAGAAATCTACCCTGGTTATTTCAGCAAAAGGGATTCACTTGGATCACATTTGAGGATCACAGAGGACTGGCATGCAGCAGGAGTTAGGTAGCATGTCACCAGTGGTGTGGGATCGACCATGGCTCACATCCTTCATCACTCAGGTCCAGGGACAAAGCATCTCTTTGGGTTTCCCCAGATCTCATTCTACTCACTGTGCACAAAAGGACATGAAGAGGGAGAATCTGACCCCATGACCTTCATAGGAAACAGATGCTGCTTCCCACTGAGGCCACACATAGTGAGGAAAGGATGACTTCTGGGACAGAAATCAAGGTGTGAATAGAGAGAAAGAGACATCCTGGATAGATGAAAAATGACTTAGGTCTCCTGTAACAATTTTATGATTCTATGATTCTATCTGTCCAGGACTACAGATATCACTAAGGTAGTCTTGGGAATATTGCTGCAGCACCTTTCTGAAGACTTAAAAGCAGAAAAATAATCTCCATCTTATTATTTCCACCAGGAACTGACTCTGGAGACAATTTATTTAATTTTTTCCACCTATGCAAAACTCCAGTTTTGATATATCCATAAGGGAAGAAGACACACATTGTTATTCAGTCCCTCTGCTAACCCACACAGGTCATGCTTTTCTATTAACAAATAGAAAATAAACGAAATATCAGAGCCAACATACAAAACCTGTCTTGGCAAAGAGTCACAGGATGTAGAAATAGTAAGAGAAGGGGAATGAAAGAAAACCTGGAGTGTGAGAACAAAAAGAAAAGAACTCCATTTATAATAATGCCTCAGCGATAGCTTTAAGACACCCAATGAACCATTATGATTAACTGGAGATCTCGATATCTCTCTCTTCTCTCTCTCTCTCTCTCTCTCTCTCTCTCTCCATTTCCCCTTTATTTTTATTTTATTCTGACAGCAACACCAGATCCCTGGTATCTGCTACTGCAAAGGGCTTCCGAGGTAACATTACCAATCTTGACCAGACACATCATCCAAAGTGATTAGCTCCAAAGGTCAAGTCAATAATTCAACCAAAAGCAAAATCAGCACACAGAGTTTTGAATGATTATTATTTGCTTTTTGCTTACTCTTAAAACTTCTGTAAGCACCTTTAATTTCTTAGTGATCATTTTGTAAGCATTTCCCACACAATGCTGACTTAACAGCTTTGGCTTTGTGTCATAGCAATGTGGTAAATAACCATAACATGCTTTGAAAATGTATATAGTTTTGTGTAAATCCAAACTACAGTTCTATGGAAGCCTTGCCCACAAATGTGTTTCCACTAAATCTGAACGGCCTACACCCAATGCTGAGAAAAATGTAGAACTCTGTTTCCCTAGCTTTAATGATTTCTATAACAGAAGAGATTTTTTTTTTTTTAGATCTTAGTTGGATATACACCAACAAATTCATTCACCCAGCTCAGTAACTAACAGATAAGGATGCCATGGATTTGGCTGTGTATTTTCAATAGAATATTTTCTTCTCAGTCAAGATGTATGGCTTTTAATAAAAATGAAAATAATCACCATATTATTATCTTTAATATATATTGACGACTGACTATATGCTAATTCATTCAATCCTGATAACCACCATGTGAAATGACACATAATGTGATGTATTGAGGTATACATTTTACAGGTGTCTGCTAAAGAGTAGACCAAGGCTTTAAATTGAGGTATGCTTATTCAAGAACCCATTAGATGTTGAATAATCCTGACATTTATGGGATGAAGCATGCATTTCGGCAAGGATGCTTTATCAAAGTTAGCTCTCTAACCAGTTCTTAAACTCATGATATTGACGTTAGTGCTCCAATACATGTTGAGTTGATTGTTGGGAAAAAGACTTTGGCTAAGCACACAGGCACTCTTGTGTAGGTTACTTTGTTTTACTTTCTTCATAAAACTTCTCTAATCTGAATGTCAGTTGAAGAGAGCAAGGCCTTTCCCTATCTTTTTATTGCCTTTTTCCCAGATCCTTAAAGATTGCTTGACTCATAGAAAGTGTTCAATAAATATTTGTTGAATGTTGAAGTTGCAAGTTAGATGTTAACCATGGAAGTAAGATATCCAGAAGAAATGAAAATCTGGTCATAGTTCCATAAATAATGTCATGTATTTCCTCAGTTCTCTCTCTTTCATTTGGGTCTGTGTGGGCATTATATATATATGGGTGTTTGTGTGTTTGTGTTCTAATGGAGGTTTAAAAAACTTCCATGTTTGTGGGAAACAGAGTACTTTCTCCAGCTCTGGAGCATGAAGTGCATGGAACCTAAAAATGTGCCACAGACAAATGTGTAAAGGCCAAATTGTCTTTGAAAATTGTTTTAAGAGGACAACATATGAAGGTGATTAAAAAACATGAGCTCATAGTCTGGCAGACAACATTCAAAACTATATAAATTCTAATCACTTATCTGTAGTCTCTTTTATGTTTTCCATAAAATATAAGCATTTATTTCCCTTGATTTCAATGCTTATATATTTTGTTTCATTTTGTATCTTATTTTACAGGCTATATTTTTTGGTTAAAAAATTAGAATCTAGAATAGAATAGAATTTTATTTTACAGGCTGTATTTTTTGGTTAAAAAAATAGAAAGCTAGGATCCATGTATTATTCTTAATTTTATGAAGAAATGTTTGAAAACATTAAAAAATTACAATGGATGCTGCATATTCTGTATATATCCTCGTTAGACTTCCATTACTAGCTTCACTGGTTATCAAATTATTACCTCTTCACTCTAAATATACCCATCATTGCCTGCTCTGAGGAAATGGAGATGGACCCTTTAAATATTTTTCTTTTGATAGCTGGCATGATGTTAAATGTTCCCAATAGAAGACTGTGGGAAGATATTGCAGGTAAAAGTGTGTTCTTTCCTGAATTTGGTATGCTGACTGAGCATGCTTCTACTCACATGAACTCTCTAGTGCTCAGCTGCCACATCCCAGGGAGCTTCTCCAACACCAGGCTCCTGTCTCACACACAGCTTCACAATTTCCAGCTTGTATTGCAGCAGCTTCAGGCAGCACATGGTCATTTTCTGACATTGGCATCCCTGTTGTACTGTTTCACTGTGTAGCTCCTCCAGTAAGATATCTCTCCATGAGCTGTTTCCCCCCAAATTACCCGTCACCTACTCCTCCTAGAGCAGGGGCGGGGGGACTAGGTGTCTGGTAATTTCTTAAGGGCAGATTTCCATTCAATTCCGTGCGCATGGAACCATAGCAACTCTATCATCTCCCTGTCCAAGAAGGTCTGGAGCTGGGGTTCAAGAGTCTGTCTTGGCAGTTTTTCAACCCTGGGGGTAGTGTTGCATTTTGTATTTGCTATATCCAGTTCCTTACTCACTTTAATAACTTGTTAGTCAAAAAACTTTGTTAAACTTTTCATCTTACATTACTAAACTTTTCCTATTCATTTTCCTCTCCTGATTGGACCCTCACTGGTTTACCAGCTTAAACAAGTTTCCTTCTGTTCTCAATTTGCTACAATTTTTATTATACATATTATCATGGGTGGGCACTGAATTTAACCAAAGGCATTTTCTGCACAAATGGAAATAATGATGTTTTAACAAAAATTTAATGTGGAGATATACATTATTTTTTAAATGTGAAAATCATCATTTCGTGACTAGAATAAATCCATTGTAGTCATAATATTTTTATGCTTTCTTATCTTTGGATTCCCAATATTTTCTTAAGGCTTTTCTGTCTATGTACACACACGTTGAGATGTAATTTTCTTTTTTGGCTTATACTTGTGTGGTGTTGGTTTCAAAGTCACATAAACTTCATGAAACCTCTTCGGAAGAGTTAGACCATGTTCTGTCATCCCAATTCCTTTTCTTTCTATCCTTTCTTCCTTTCTTTTTCTTTGAGCGGCTTCTCTGGGACCTCTTTTCATTCTTTCTGCTTTTGACTTAAGTCTCCATCATTTGTAATTTTTAATATTAAAAAGGCTTCCTCCTTTACCTGCATGGCTCACCTATCTTTCTAAAACATTGTCTCGAAATAGTTTCCTGTTTTCTTACATAACAATATTTCTAAAAACTTACCAAACGCCAACATGTACAAGTTACCAACAAGATTATGTGTGATAAGGAACACTCTATTCTTGGAGGACTAAAAATTGATGGAGAATTTCTAATTACAGTTCACCTTTTAAACATACACACGATTGTAAACATTTATAAATAGCATCTCACACATGTTCTTTAGCTTCATTCTTTTCCTCCCTAATTACTTGTTTATTCAAGAGTCAATGAGTGCTCGATTGAGGCTTAGCAGTCTCTATGTTTAGCCTTAGGATTCCCTCCTTCATTTCAGCTTTATTAATCCATGAGGGTTTTACTTGTCACTAATGTCAGCACTTTTAAGTGAAAATTTTCTATGTTTAAAATAATAATGATGAAATGTAACAAAACAGACACATTTTTAAAATTTTCTGTGCTAAGCTATGGACACGCTTGCAAATTATACATCAAGCACGAACAACAAAACACACACAGGCACTAAGAACAGAAAAAGCAATTTTCGAGTTTTCAAACTGTAATGTCTGAAAGTGACCATTTTAAGAAAATATCAAAATGGTGAAGGGATGTATTTACAAAAGATTTACGTGTTTCTTTATTGCTTGAAAGATAAATCTTTATTGCCCGAGGATGCCGTTCAATTCCATCTCCAGTGCCACTTACTTTTCGACCTGGAGCCTCCTCTTTTCTCCCATTCCCATTACCCCGTACCCCTCGCTGTTCTCACGTGTGCCCGGCTTCCACACCTGTCTCTGCAGTCGTGACATACCATCAGTCTGGCTCTACTATCTTTCCTTTTCTCAAAATCACTGCAATGCTTCCAAGTCTTTTTGAATCCTCTCCTTTTTCTCCTGTTTCATTCCCAGAACAAATTCATTTTCCCTTTATATTCCCAGTATACTTTATTTTTTAAGAATATCTTCTGCTAAGAGATATCTGTGCTACCTTAGAGTATGGCATTAAACACATCTCTTTTGGTATTACAAGTAGATGGGTTGAATCATCCTATAACCTCTTCCAACAGTTTCCTCTTGTTCCTGGGGTTTACATTCTAGAATATTTCTGACAATGATAAAAGTTTTAATAAGCACTAATGCTTACACAGCCTTTCCAATGTACATTTTGCATATCTTGATTCACTTGGTCATGGCAACAACCTTATACAGGACATATTATTATAATGCCTATTCTATAGAGCAGGATGTTGAGGTATAAAAAGGATAAGTAACTTGCAGAAGGGCACACACTGTGTCTCTATGAACTGGGTGCATCGCTCTGAGCCTTATGGAAAGAGAAGCTGTAGGCAAAAGGTGAAGAAACTGGTTTTGTGAGTCACTCAAAAAACTAGAGTGGCACAGGGAGGTTTTGGGGTCAAGTGACACTGTATGACACAGAATAAGAGACAAGAGGCTCCATTTTCATTCCTGAACAGATCTCTTCCTGGCTTCAGTGCAGGGAGGATTCTGGGGAGGGCAGTGTCTCAAACACCCTGAGGATATCCAGTTTGGGCAGCCCTGGAAACCCACGTTCTTAGTCCATCTATTGGCCTTTGTGGGGGTTGCATCTGCAGCGACACAGGGAAGGGTCTAGACCCAGAGAGTACTGCTGAAGAAAATGTTGAGATGTCAGCTTCTGTGGGGGCAGTTTCTCTAGGGATAACGGGGTGAGAGTTGGAGAAACTGTAAGTCTTCCATTCCGAGGTGCTGGCCTGGAAGCACTGTCTGCATTGTCACCATTGATAAGACCCCATACATGCCTATGGCTCTGTGAAATCTAGAACTATCAGGGATACACAGATGTTCTCTTCTATTCCACTAAAGTTAGCTTTCAAGATATAAATTATCGTTTCTACCTTAGATATTTAAGAAACTGGAACTCAGAGAAATGAGTAACTGACTTGAAACCAGGATTCTTATAAGTAGCAGAGCTAAGATTCAAACCCAACTGTTCCTGACTAAACAGTTCATGTTCTTTCCACTGTGTAATGGTGCCCTCCTACAATCATCATTCTTTTGTTTGTTTGTTTTAAAATGCTGTATGTCTTCTGTTCGACAGCCAGAGGCAAAGCATTCCTTTCTCAGAACTTGGCATTTCTCATGATGTAGAAATCAGAATTCACTTATATTTTCATAAAATGATCTCCACTGTGAAAAGTTTTATCCTCACCCATGTTGGATAAGCTTCAGTATGCTGCTACAATCTAATGATTCACAATATGGTTTTCTTTAGGAAATGTGGATTCAGATGTAGCTATCACTTTTGACGTGTGCATAAATGTATGAGCATACCGAGCTGTTTAACTATCTGTTCATACGGCAAGCAGATGAGAGGAAGACTCCATTTCCCACAGTACACCTTGTATAAGATTCTTAAAAATGTTTACATTGTTTCCCAAGACATAATATTCTTCATAAATCCAGACCATCACTCTACTTAAGACATCTTCTGAACTATTTCCTTTATAAAAAAATAAAATAAAAATGAAATTGTGTCTCAAAAGCAGAAAAGAGAAAAGGATTCTATAGTACCATTAGTAGAAATTTAGTTCAATCAGGATTCTGCATTGAACTAGAATCAGTGTATCTTAGTTGTGATGAAATTACAAATTTGATTTTTGTTTGTTTGTTTGTTTTGCAGTTTTTGGCCAGGGCTGGGTTTGAACCACCACCCCCGGCATATAGGGCCAGTGCCCTAACTTTTTGAGCCATAGGCGCCACCCCAAATTTGACTTTTTAAAATAGGAAACATGATTTTTACATTAGATTTAATTTTGAGGAAGTTATGATTTAAAAGAAACTTCAACTGATTATAAAGAAGAGGGAAATACCATTGCTGTGGCCAAAGTTAACAGTTTCACTGGGAACCTGAGTTCAGTTGTTTGCTATTCCATGCAGGTCAGGAAACACTTTGACTCATTTGGACCCCTAAATGAATCTAAAAATGTGGATAGACTAGTTTAAACTGATCTGAATTGACTGGGTCAAGTTGGTGAAGTGATGGCATCCTTCCTTCCTGGTACCTAATTCTGACTGAAAATCAGCAAAGTTTCAGAAGGTAAAGCCCCCTGTGGAAGGGAGATTAAGTCCCCATGCTACACAATTAGAATTTTAGTGAAACTCACAAATGTAACAGATTTACATTTATATTAATGCATATTGTTAAAACTATATGTATAAGCTGGGGTAGGGTTGGCGGGGAGGAGAGGAGGGAAAACTATGTCTGAAAGTCTCTGTATCAATCCCTTATAGTTATGCAAAAGTTTCCAAACTGCCTGAAAGAAAATCAAGAATATCCTTTGCCAAGAATTTTCTCCCTAGTATTTTAATCTTAATAAATTCTGTGTCTCCCAAAGAAAATAAGTCCATTTTTTCCCAACATCTTTGATTTATTGAGGCTCACAATTTTCTACATATTTTAAAAGTATGAAATGTAACATTAGTTCCCAAAAGATGAACTTTGAGGGTTTTTTTTATTTTTATTTTTTGTAGTTTTTATTTTTTATTTTTATTTTTTTTTAGTATTAGATTATAGCTGTGTACATTAATGAGATCATGGGGCAACATGCACTGGTTTTATAAACAGTTCAACCTGTTTTCATCACACTGACAAATTAATACATTCCTTTTGGAAAGATGTTTGGAGAACACTTACAGATCTAAAAATAGATCTGCCATCCAATCCTATAATTATATACCCAGAAGACCAAATATCACATCATAACGAAGATATTTGTACCAGAATGTTTATTGCAGAACTTTGAGATTTTTATTTGCAATCTAAATAGGTTGTTTGATTATTGCAGATTTTCTTCCTCTTTTAACAATCATGAACAATAAACTACCATTCTTGAAAAATGTGGGTGATTAAACAATAATACTTGGCAGTAAGTTTAATAATGGAACAACAATGACAACCCATAAGGGCTGTACCCAATGTGAGGGCACGCTGTTGCATTGAAATGGTGTGTTGCTTCTTAACAAATGTGACGATGGCTTTTGGAACTGGTATGTGGGGGACTGAGTGACTGCTGAAAGTTTAGCAAAGAGTTACAATAAGTGGGAAAGTTTTTTGAAACATATCTTTAAGTCAGCATTAGAATCTAAAAACTTGGCAAAATGAATGCCTATTGTATTCTCTTACCTAGCAATGTATTATTCCACTATTTTCTTGTCACTCTATGCCACCCCCTGATTCAGATGTTCAATTTTTTTTGTACTTCTAAGTCCAGTTCAAAAACCCCCTTTCTCTGCAAATTTCTTCTCTCTCCTTTAAAGTCAGTTCTATGCTTTAAATTCCCATACTTTTTTTACTTACATCTCTCTTGAGGCGGAGTAATCTGTAAATACTCCTCTTAATTACAGTATTTTAATCTTATTTTCTCTATTTGTTTCTAAAAGTTCTACCATTGGGTCCATTATCTGATTCATCTTTGAATTCTTCACAAGTGCTTAGCTAGTGCTGTACACAGGTCCAGAATAGCAAAGAAAGCTAACACTTCTTGAGTGTTTACCATGTCCCAACCACCCCAGAAGCTGTCATTTAGCCCTTTGAAAATCATGCAATATAGATATTCTTATTATTTCTGTTTTATAGTAAAAGACCTAAGACTTCAAGGGACTGAGTATCTAGTAAATATTCACACCCAGACACTAAGACTTCAGAGCTGGTGCTCTTGAGAAACAAAAACAACAATAAAAACAGTTCCAAAATCAGGAAAAAAAAAATGAATTTACCAAGTAATTGTCAAAATTACAAAATAAAGGTTAAGATTATATGTTTCAATCTTCTACTACAAATCATTCACATGATCCAAACCCCAAGTTCTAATCCTTTCTGAACCATTGTGAAAACATCAGTTCGTAGTTTCTTTCTATAGTTTTCTGGTCAGTTTTATCCTAACCTGCTAGAGCCAGGATTTAAATCCAGGGATATTAAAAATCCAAATCCTTGTGTATCAACTAGTGGCTCTCGAGTTACTTTAAGTTTCATCTACAACAGAAGTTGTAGCCATTAGAGCTCCTTTCTGCTATGTTGCTCTATCACTCTGCTGACCAAGTGCTAGCTTCTCTCCCCGTAAAGTCTGTCTGCTATATTCTTAGGCTTCTATAATAATTTCCTCCCCAGCCTTGATTTCCAAGGCTAAGAAAATTCGCCTTTTTCATTCTTTCCTCTTAGGTCAGATTTTTGAAAAATTCAAAATACTGTATTAATGAAGGGGATACAAGTGCTTTGTTACATGATACCTCCACTCATGCTTAAGTCAGGGGTTTTGGTGTGCACTTTGTCAGAATAGGGTTCATAATACCCAGCAGGTAAGTTTTTACCTAGCACCCCTCCTCCTTTCTTGCTATCTCACATCCTTTATATTACTTTGTGCTGGTGCATAACCATTGTTTACCTCCCACTTACTAGGAAAAACATATGGCATATGGTTTTCCGTTCCTGAGATAGTTCACTTAGGGTACTGGTCTTCAGTCCTATCCAAGTGGCTGTGAATAATGTTATTTAATTTCTTTTTATGGCTGAATAGTATTGCATGGTGTGTATATATATCACATTTTATTTATCCACTCATGAATAGACGGGCACTTAGGTTAATTGCATATTTTTGCCGTTGGGAATTGTGCTGAGATAAACATTTGAGGGCGGGTATCTTTTTGATATAATTAGGATTTATTTCTTTTGGGTAGATATCCATTAATAGATTGTTGGGTTGAATGGTACATCTACGTTTACTTTATTGTGGAACTTCCATACTGTTTCCCATCAGTATTCTATTAATTTGAAGTCCCACCAACAGTGTATAAGTGTTCCTTTCTATCTGCATATATGCCATCATCTATTTTTTTATAATGGCCATTCCAAAATGGGTAAAGCAATGACTCTTTGTAGTTTTAATTTGTGTTTCCCTAAGACCTAGTGATGTTGAACATGTTCATGATTCTTGGCCATTTGTCTATTTTCTTTCAAAGAACTTCTGTTTATGTTTTTGCCCACTTGTGATTTTTTGTTTTTCTTGGAGGGTGGGTTGTTTGTTTCTTTGTGATGATTTGTTTGATTTCTTTTTAGATTCTATATATTACCCTTTTGTTGGATGTATAGGTTGTGAATATTTTATATGGTTATCTATCCACCCCATTGATTATCCTATTGATTAGTTTCTTTGCTATGTAGAAGATGTTTAATTTAAGTAAGTCTCTTTTATTTATTTTTGTTGTTGCTGTACCTGCCTTTGCAGAATTAGTCATAAATCCTTGCCTAAGCCAATGTCTAGAAGAGTTGTTCCTGCATTTGCTTGTAGAATTTTCATGGTCTTATGCCTTACACTTAAGTGTTTCATCCATCCTGAATTAATATATGTAGTTGGCAAGAGATATGTATCCTGTTTCATACTTTGGCATAAGGAGATCCGATTTTCCTAACAACATTTGTTGAATAGAGCCTCCTTTCTCCAGTGTATATTATTGTCTTCTTGGTTGAAGATCTCTTGGTTGTAGGGAAATGGTTTTATATCTTGGTCCTTTATTCTGTTCCAATAGTCTATGTCTCTATTTTTATACCAGTACCATGTTTTGTTTGCTATAGCCTTATAGTTTAATTCTTTTTGTTAAGAAATTCTTCAGCTATTTGGGTTCTTTTGCTACATCTGTGAAATATGATGTTGGCATTTTGATGGGGATTAAATTGAGTCTATAAATCACCTGGGGCAGTTAACAATGTGCCCTCTACTGATCTATGAGCAAGGGATGTTTTTCTGTTTGTTTGTGTTGTCTATGATTTCTTTCTTCAGTGTTTCATAGTTCTTATAGATAGATATCTTTTATCTTCTTGGTTAAATATTTTTCTAGGTATCTTTTTTTTCTCTTTAGCTATTGTGAATGGTATTGATTAAATGACTCTGAGTTTGATTGTTATTAGGGTGTAGAAATTCTATTGATTTTTGTACTTTTTTTTATAACCCAAGATTTTGCTGAATTTATGTGTCAATTCCAAGAGTCTTATGGTGGAGTTGTTAGGGATTTCTAGATAAAAGATCCTCTTGTCAATAAATAGGGATAGTTTGACCTTTTGTTCCATTTGAGTGCTCGTTCTTTCTTTCTCTTACCTGATTTCTCTGGTTAGGACTTCCAACACTACATAGAATATAAGTAGTGACAGTGAGTATTCTTGTCTTGTTCTGGTTCTTAGAGGGAATGCTTTCAACTTTTCTCCATTTAGTATGATGTTGCCTGTGGGTTTGCCATACATGGCTGTTAAAATTTTGATGTACATTCTTTCTAAACCTAGTTTGTTGAGGATTTATATCATAAAAGAGTGATGGCTTTTATCAAATACTTTTTATGTATTTATTGAGATGATTATATGGTCTTTGTATTTATTTCTGTGTATGCAGTGAATCATATTTATAGATTCACATATAGTAAACTATCCCTGCTTCTCTGGGATGAAACCTACTTGACCATGGTCAATTGTAATGTGATGTTGAATTCAGTTTGATGGTATTTTGCTGAAGACTTTGGCATCTATGTTCATAAGGGATATTGCTCTGTAGTTTACTTTTCATGTTGTATCTTTGCCTGGCTCTATAAATCTGGTAGAATTAATCCACGAATGTGTATAATCTGTGGATTTTTGTTGCTGTGGGGAAATTTTATGTCAGTGCTTCAGTAGTACTGATAGTTATTGGTCTGTGCAGGATTTCTATTTCCTCCTGATTCAAGTGTGAGAGCTTATGTGTTTCCAGAAATTTGTCCTCCAATTCCTCCAATTTTTCTAGTTTTTTTTTTTTTTTTTTTACTTTATTTATTTATTTATTGTTAAATCATAGCTGTGTACATTTGTGTAATCAAGGGGTACCATGTGCTGGTTTCATATACAATCTAAAATATTCTCATCAAACTGTTCAACGTAGCCTTCATGGCATTTTCTTGTTATTGTATGTATACATTTGTATTCTGCAATTAGTAGGGTTAACCTGCACGCATTCTAAGATGCACCAGAGGTGTGGTCCACCCATTACCCTCCCTCCACCCTGACTTCCCCCCATCCTTCCCTTCCCTTGGCCCTTTCCCCATATTCTTGTGCTATAGTTGGGTTATAGCCTTCATAATAGGGTTGAGTCCATTAGATACTTTTTCTTCCATTCTTGAGATAATTTGCTAAGAAGAAAATGTTCCAGCTCCATCCATGTAAGCATGAAAGAAGTAAAGTCTCCATCTTTATTTAAGGCTGCATAATATTCCATGGTATACATGTACCACAGTTTGCTAGTCCATTCGTGGGTCGATGGGCACTTGGGCTTCTTCCATGACTTAGCAAATATGAATTGGGCTACAGTAAACATTCTGGTACAGATGTCTTTGTTATATTGTGATTTTTGGTCTTCTGGATATAAACCTAGTAAAGGAATTATAGAATCAAATGGCAGGTCTATTTTTAGGTCTCTAAGTATTCTCCAAACATCCTTCCAGAAGGAATGTATTAGTG
>CAUYPK010100834.1:0-18953 GCA_963574355.1 Loris lydekkerianus | reverse complement strand
ATTGCTAAAGAAAAACTGTAAACTAGCAACAACAACTTTAAAACTTTAAATAAAGTGCAGAAAACCGTAGCTTAACAGGTAATCAAGCTAAATCACAATCACCAAATCAAATAACCTGTATGACCCGAGTATAAGCCGAGTGTTTTCCGGCACAAAATTTGTGCCGAAAAACACGAACTCGGCTTATACTCGAGTATATACGGTAATAACAGCATCACAATTCTGCCTAGCACGCACCATAAGGTATACAATAAAAACTTACATACTCTGCTGTAAAATTCATACTTAAATATTGATAGAAACTCAATACATCTTATGTTATATAGTAAGAAATAAGAGAGGAAGAAAAACCAAGATACTTGCTTAATGCATATTGATATACACCAACCATTTTCTTACCAAATAGGGAGGAAATAGTCACAGCAAGTACAGCTCTTGTTTCTGGAACTGGTCATGTGGTCAGTGTGGTCATGTGGTCAAGGCTGGTGTTTAGAACTACCCTCTCCTGCTGCCCACTCTGGATTCCCTTTGTCTGCAGTGGGCACCTCAGCCAACTGTGGTTCTTTATGTGGCAGAGTGACACAAATGCTCATTCCTAAAGAATCTGAGTCATTCTTAGTCCTGCCTGGATTGGGCTGTTGTCATTTCCCACTGACTTAATCTCGGGGCACGGTAATACTGAGCGATCTGCCCTGAGGGATCGCCTGCGTTCCAGACCTCCGCTGTAGAGCAGTAGCCCAGTTTCCCCTTGGCAGGCCCCATCAGTCACCCGGGCCAACACCGTTATTCCCCTCGTGGCCTGCTGACTTAGAGGCATGAGGAGCCCCACACAGCCAGGTAGCATCTTAACATCTGGCTCAGTGGTATTATTGTATCTCTTGGCAGAAGCAAGACCTCCAGGCCAGCAGAGCGTAAAGTCATGAGAACAGGAAGCAAAGATGTCACTAGCAGGTCACTACAGGTGATGGTGCCACTCCCACTTTCACCCCTGATTCCTGGGCCTAGGGAATCCTGCTATAGGGGAAACGGCACTGTACTGCGGAAGCACATTCCAAGCACACACACCCCTCCCAAGCACCCTGCCCCGGCCCTGATGGACATTGCCATCTGGATGGCACTGTAGCTGCAACTTCGTCAAGCCAGCTCTGCAGGGTGCTAGGGAACATGGGAGAATCAGCAAATCCTGCGAGTGTGAGCCTGCTGCTGCATGTCTTTGGCTGTGAAGTGAGCTCCTCGGTCAGAGGAATGCTGTGTGGGATGCCGTGATGGCAGACCACGGATGGTAGTTTTGGCAGAAGCACCACAGGGGAGGCAAATCCACTGCCAGAGTTAGTGTCTGTTCCAGTACAGGCAAAATACTACCCCTTCCAGGAAGGAAGTGACCTAATGTAACCAACCCACCACCAGGTAGCCAGCTGGACACCCCAGAGAATGGTGCCACATCAGAAGCTCAGTCTCTGCTGCTGGCAGACTGGGCAACAGGGGTGGCCATGGCCAGATCAGCCTTGGTGAGTGGGAGCCTAAGCCCAGGCACAATCTCCGTCCTTGCCACCCCAGCCAGTGTGGCCAGGAGACCAGTGGGCAATGACAGGCGTGGCAGGGGAAAGAGGCTGACCAGTATCCATACCACAGGCCACCCTATCCACCTGACTGTTAGAATTCCTCTGCTGAGGCCACCCTTTGGTGAGCATTCTCATGGGATACAAATATCTTCACATTCTTTGGGCACTCAGAGAGGCCTATCCACATACCTCTTCTCCAAATCTGTCACCAGTCTTCCAATCATGTTCCTTCCAAGTCCTTGACCATACAGCTAAACGATGGGTAGAGCCCATGAATCAATAGAGAATTGCTCATCTGGCCATTTCAACCAGGGGCATGTCCCAAAGCTCTGCCCAGGAGGACCACCCTTCACCACCATCCTTCCAGGGATGTCCCAGAAAGGGACTCTAGTGCTGCCACTGTCTGCTTTGGGGTAGTGTGGGCATTTGGTACAGAGCCATCTATAAAGTGGGCCCAAGTCATCTCTTCCTCCATCAACTGACCCTGGAACACTCCCCAGGAGGCCACAGGCACATGCTGGGGGACAAAAGGCAGCAGTGGGAACCATGGACATTTGGGCCACCTGCTCAGGCCCAGGCCACTTGATGAAGGAGTGCTGCAGAGATGCTCCACTTCACAGCATGAAGGGTCACTTCAGGTTGCATGGTAACTTGGTGGCCCATTCTAACATTCAGTTTCCAGGTACAGTAGCAGGCCAGGAGCTGTCTCTTAAAAGAAGAGTTGGGTGGCGCCTGTGGTTCAGTAAGTAGGGCACCAGCCCCATATACCGAGGGTGGAGGGTTCCAACTTGACCCTGGCCAAACTGCAACAAAAATATAGTGGGGCATTGTGGTGGGTGCCTGTAGTCCGAGCTACTCAGGAGGCTGAGGCAAGAGAATCACCTAAGCCCAAGAGCTGGAGGTTGCTGTGACCCCACGACACTCTACAGAGGGCAACAAAGAAAGACCCTGTCTCTAAAAAAAAAAAAAAAAAAAAGAGAAGTGTTACCTGCAGATGATGGTAGGGCCTTGCTCCCAAATCTTCAAGGCCTACACTCCAATTCACCTACAGGGGACTGCCAAAGGCTCCAAATGACACGCCTGTCTACCACTGAAGCCTCAAGTACCACTGGGTGTGATGGGGTGTGTGACCAGAGAAGCACAGTAGCTGGCACAGCCTGGATCTGCTGCAGAGACCCCACCCCAAACCAGCAGCTTTTCAGATCTCTCAGTAAATGGGTTGGAGTCACACACCCAAATGAGGAAGGTGTTGCCTCCAAGCTCTGATTAAGCCCCCAGGGGCCTGTTCTTGGTTGTAGGCAGGGCCAATGCAACAACTTAACCTTTACCTTAGAGGGGAGATCTTGATATGCCCCACTCTGCTGGACCCCTAGAAATTTCACTGAAGTAGAATACCCTGAATTTCCAGTAGAATTTATTTCCTACCTTTCGACATGCAAATTTTTTAGCAGTAAGTCCAGAGTGGTTACTACTCCTTGCTCACTAGGTCCAATCAGCTCATGTCATCAATGGAATGAACCAGTGTGGTATCTTGTGGGAGAGAAAGGTCCTGCAAACTCAGGACACAGGACTAGAGAATGCTACACACCCCTGGCAGGACAGTGAAGGTGAACCTGTAGCCTTGTCAGCTGAAAGCAAGTGGCTTTCGGTGGGCCTTATAGGCAGGTATGGAGAAAATGGTGTTTGCTACATCTACAACAGCATATCAAGGACCAGGAGATGTGTTCATTTGCCCACACGATGAACCCACATCTGGTATAGCACCTAGAACTGGAGTCACCACTTGGTTAAGCTTCTGATAGACCACTGTCTTCTACATAGGCCAGCTAGGACAGCAGAGCAGGGATGTGGCAGGATGATCACCCTACTTCGTTCAGGCCCTTGATTGGTGGTGCTAATCTCTGCAGTCCCTCCAGGAATGTGATGCTGCTTTTGATGTGCTGTTTCCTGGGTAGAGGCAGCTCAAGTGATTTACATTGGCCTTTCCTGCCCTAATGGTCAGGGAATCAGTGTGGGCAGCTACTAAGTGTCCCAATCATGTGTTCTGCAACCAGAGAAATGACCAGAGCATGGGGTTGGGGACCCACTGTGAGTGGGACCTGAGATAAAACTCCATTGATCAGCTGTCCTCCATAAGCCCCTACTCTAACCAGGACTGGGTGAGCCCACAGTGATGTTTTGAGCCTCCTAGAATCAATGTCACTTCAGAGCCAGCATCCAGCAGGCCCCCAAAGGTCTGATAATTTCCCTTTCCTGAGTTTCCAGAGTGCATGATTACCCTGGTGACAGGCCAGGAGAAGAGGAACAGTATATATTTTCAGAAGTGTCCCAGGGTCTTCTTCAAGGGGACTCAGCCTCCCCTTAATTCAGGGTGTAAGAACTGGCTCGAGCGTGGGAATGTGAGGGGCTGTGATTCTCTGTTTTTATGATTCAAGTTAGGCTTTGGTTCACTTGGCCTGCAAGTTTTCTGCTCATACAGACCAAGTAAGAATGGAGAGGTTTCCTACCTACTTCACTTCCAGGAGCAGCGCGATGAACGAGCCGGCACCATGGAGCCACAGGGCAGACGGTTCTGCGGCTGCTTTCTCTCTGCTGTCCGTTTTGGTGGCCACACCCTCCTTGCCTTGCGCCACTTGGCCCTGCCGCCCCCATCCAATTATTGCCTTTACATTTAAGGTTTCTAGTTGAGTTACTGCAGTTCCCACTGTAAGGTCCAATCTGAGCTCCTCAGGGAGACCAATCTGAGCTCTTCAGTGATGCTCCCCTCACCAATCCAATTCTCAAAGTGTTGGTGGGAAATACACATCTTCTACCCCTGCGGTGTGGGTGAGCAGTTCTGAGTGGCAAATCTACTCTAGCGTTCCAATCTCCCTAAGCCTTTGAATCCCTTCCTCCACATTAAACCAGAGGCGATGCAGCCACCAACCAAACTGCCAGGTCCCTTCTTAAGTCCCTGAGCTGCACCACGAAATCCAGAGTCTGCTTAGTGGCCTGTTATCAACACAGTCAGCCTGACCCAGCTTCACACTCCATCTGCCATTGTCCCACACCCTTTGTGTCCACTCCCACGTGTGCTCTCTGGATTTCTGCTTGTACAAATCAGGAAACTCAAGCAGTTGTTTTGGAGTATAGCACACCTCCTCATGGGTCACACTTTGTAGGCCTCACCTGTAAGATGACATGAGAAGACCCCTGGCACCTCGGAATGGGTGTGAGCAACCACAAGTGGGGAAAAAAACAGCTGTGCACAATACCAGCATGCATTTTTAACGATCAGAGTGGCCCCCAAACCGAGCTACATGCAGCCCATCTGGCAAGGATGTTGACAACTGGGGCACCTGTTGAGACCTCAGCACATATTCTCACTCAGCAATCCCAATCTTTTCACCATAGGCCCAAATCACCCACCATTTTCCCTATCTTCCAAGAGGCACTTGTGGGTGGCAGAGGCCCCGAGACTCCTCCACCATGGTGAATTCCAGAGGGTTGGTTTTGAGTTTAGGTCCAAGCTAATGTTTGTTGACAAACTATTCTCACACCCCAATGCTCAGTCCTGCCACAAATCCCAGCCCGCATTGCATAAGGCCCAGACCTTGATGGCAGGCAAAGTCGGGTTGTGCCTTGGTAGGTTCTCTCCACATTTCCAAAGGAGGTGCGGAGAAGCCCAAGCCTGTTGTTGATGTGGTGTGTCTCATGATCATCAGACTCATTTTTTTTTTTTTTTTTGAGACAGAGTTTTACTCTGTCATCCTGGATAGAGAGCATCACCATAACTCACTACAACCTCAAACTCCTGGGCTCAAGCGATCCTCTTGCCTCAGCCTCCCAAGTAGCTGAGACTATAGGCATGCGCTACCATGTCTGGCTAATTTTTTCTATTTTTGGTAGAGAAGGGGGGTCTCACTCTTGCTCAGACTGGTCTTGAACTCTTGACCTCAAGTGATCCTGCCACCCTGGTCTCCCACAGGAGGTGTGAGTGACCATCTGGCCAGTAAACAGAATCTTTTTTTTTTTTTTTTTGAGACAGATCCTCAAGCTGTCACCCTGGGTAGAGTACTGTGATGTCACAGCTCACAGCAAACTTCAACTCCTGGGCTCAAGCGATTCTCCTGCCTCCGCCTCCCAAGTAGCTGGGACTATAGGCACCTGCCACAATGCCCAGCTATTTTTTGGTTGCAGCCGTCATTGTTGTTTGGCAGGCTCGGGCTGGATTCAAACCCGCCAGCTCAGGTGTATGTGACTGGTGCCTTAGCCACTTGAGTCACAGGCGCCGAGCCAACAGAACCTTTGAAACGCAAAACATACAAGGGGTGCCCCAAAGTCTCCAGGATAGGGAGGGTAGAAACAAGCCAGATCCCCCAATGAGCCACTGGGTTTTGCCATCTCCTTTAGTCAAAGCAGCTCCGAGGCAGAGAGGATTCGTGACCCAGACTCTCATCCCCACACAGAGTAACAGTCAACCTCTCTGACACTTGATTCTTCCTTTAACTGCTTCTTAGGAAGTACTGCCAGATGACCCAATATCTTATATGTATATTTCTGTGTGCATGTGTAAGTATGCGAGCCTGTGTGCATACGTGTATATATATGCATATGCTGATACTTGAAACTGGCAAGGAAACCTGCAGGCTCATTGCATTCCTTTCCACTTTGGTGTATATTTGACATTTTCCATAATAATAAAAATGTTCATTAAAAAAATTAACACATGCTTCTTGAAGGAAAGGCTGCAGCAGGGGAGGTGGCAAAGTGTGCTAGTTAAGGGCTTGGGTGCCAAATCCAGATTCCGGTTTTGGCTCCATGATTTGGTAGCAGCAAGGCTCTGGTTAAGTCACCTGCCTGTTCTGAGCCATGGGAGAAGGTGGGTAGAGGGAGAATCTGCTTCCCAGGGTTCTTAGGAAGCATGTAAGAGTTAATGTGTCAAGGACGCGAATCAGAGCTGGGTACTAGCATACACCATGAAGCTGTTCCCCACTGTTATGATTAGGATTCAAACAAGTCACACCCCCAGAGCATGTAGCAGCACTGCCACCTGGCTATACATGAAACTTTAGACTGGGAAGGTGCATCAGATAGCTGGGAGAGGGGACAGCACCACATTGAAAGTCCAAATCAAAGCCCTTTAAGTCTGGATTTCATCAATCTAGGTTGTGGGGAGAGGAAAGGATTATGTACTCCTAGGCAGACTGAGTCACACCTTGACCTGCCTTTGTGCTTCTATCTGATAAAACATTTCAGAACAAAAAGATAAATTGATTCACACACCCCAGCCATAACCTATTTCTTAAAAAGAATTGGTGCCAGATACCCAAACTAAACTCATGAACACCGTAAGAATCTGAGGTTTTGCTAAATTCGAAAATGCATCTGCAGGCAAGTTTCCATCCACCCAGGAGGAGGGTGTAGGTGCTAGAGAGGAACAGGCACAGCCAGAGAGCACAGCGTGTATGGCGTCTGGGGCGGGGGGTTTGCTGGCTTCCACTAGCTGGGCCCCACCCCACTCCCCAACTCTGCCGGAGAAATTAAACATCTGTGCTGATTCCAAGGGGGTGAGTTTTGTGCAGCAGCCCCAAGAAACCCACTGAAGGGTGGATCCAGCCTCTCCAGAGCAGCCTAAGAAACGCGGCCTCACCCAGCTCCAAAGTGACATCACCCAGGGCCCAGGCAGGACCAGAAATCCACTGATTCTCCTTATCTGCTCAACCTCCCTGAAGCCTACCACAGGCTTGCCGCCTGCCCGGGTGGTCAGAGCCCCTAGGCCCTATGTGCTACCACTTTTGTCTTCTCTGCTGCTAGGGTGGAAGCCAGGCTGGGAAAGAAAAGGAAGACTTGTAAGATTATTGCATTAGGCAACTCCACACCTCCCGTCTGCAAACACACACAAACACACACATACACACACATACACACTCACATGCTCATTCCATTTATTGGGTAAAGTGCTCCCAAGAAGAAAAGGGCAATAAGAAAAAAGGAAGAGTGCTTAAAATGATCTAATCCGGCCCATCACTTCACAGCTGGGGAGACTTGAAGTGCCTGGCCCAGGACCTCAGGGCCGATACAGTAACCAACAGCAACAGCCAGGACTCTGATCCACAGCTCTGGCTGTGCAATCTGGGTAAGTCAGCCACACTCTCTGGGCCTCTGCTAGGAAAGGCAGGGATGCCCTGTGAGCAAGAGAGGGCTTCCCTGACCCTACAGTTCCGCAGGGGACAGACGGCCATCTGTGCCACTAATGCTCAACCTAGCCTTAGGAAGACATGGCTTTGAGAAGAAGCCCCCTGCCCTGGTCCTAGCCTAGAGCTCTCCTCACACCCAACAACTAGGGGTGGAGTCAGTAGTGGGCCCCACACCCCACTAACCGTCCTGCCCCCAGAGAGGAAATTCTTCCAAGGACACCAAACCTTAGTCACCGGGGATGGCATTTTTACCACCAACACCTGTTAAAACTCAACTCATGACCAGTTTCTGATGCTACGGGCTGAAGTGTTTAATTAAATATTACTCACTCAGGAAGCAGCCCCTGCCAACTCACCCCCAAACTGCATAGTTCATTTTCAGAGAAAAGGAGAGAGGAAGAGAGAGAGACCTGCCGTCAGCTGGCACCGCTGAGGCCAGCTCCTGGGTGCCCCTGGTCCAGCGCAGCCAGCTTTGGAGAACCAAGCTAAGAAATCAAGTTAAGCCATTCTCAGGAAGCAACAGCCCCACTGCTGAGTTTCGGCGGACAGTATACACACACACTCAGACACACATATACACCGACTCACACTGACACACGTCAAGACACACACAGACAATCACACGAACACACTCGCAGAAACACACTTGTACACACATTCACAAAGATACACACACAACTTGGGAAACCAGCAGCGGCCCACGGAGTCATCACTGGAAGATTTTCCCGTTCAGTCCATCACTTGAACTTGAACCAGACAGTTACCAAGTCCCCGCACACACCCCGGGAGCGGGGCTACCCACCCCGCGGTTCCACGGACGGGCCAGGCTGCTCTTGTTTTCCTGTTTTAATCGATTTTCTGACATAACACTCGGGCTCTCGCTTGGTTGCCGGGGAAGCCGCCGCGGCTCCGGGGCTGGGGGAAGGCGGCGCCGCCCGGGTGTCGCCCGGCGGGCTCCCTGGGGGCGGCGCTGCAGGCTGGGTGGGGAGGTCGGAGGGGGCCCGTCGGGCGGCGCTGCAAATCCCTACCGGGACCGGCGGGAAAAGCGAAACTAACTTAGCAGAGTGGGGTCACGCTGCCTCGGCCGCGGGGACAGTCGCGGGAACGCCCCGGAGGGCCAGGGCATCAAAAGTCGGCTGGGGTCGCAACCCGCCCCAGGCCCCCTCCGCGAGTCAGGAGCCGCCAAGGCTCAATTGAGGGCGCGACGGTCCCCGCGGCCGCCGAGACCCCCCGCCCCGCCTCGCCCCCGCAGGTGGGACCCGGGAGCCGCCAGGACCCGCTCGCGCCTGCAGCGGCAGCAGAGCTGGGCGGCGCCCTGCCGCCTCTCCCGGGACAGGAACGAAACAAGGGCTCCCGGAGCCATCGCCAGAGGGGCCCCGTGCCCCGCCGCCCCCGGTCCCCAGCCCCGACGCCCCTCCGGCCCCCAGTGCCCGGCCTCACGCTACCCCTCGGTCCCCAGTGCCGCAATGCCCGCGTCCTGCGGCGTCGGCCCCCGGCCCCGCGCCCACCCGGTCCAGACCCGCACCCACCGGATCCCCGGTGCCGGGCACTGCCTACCGCGCCCAGGGAGGCCGCCGCCGCCACCGCCGCTCTCCCGGCCCAGGACGATCGGGCGCCCGGGCCGCGCCCGCCGCAGGGAGCGAAGTCGCCTCCTCCCCGCGGCCCCGGCGCCAGCGCCTGGAGCTGGTTCCTGCTGCAAGCGCGCGGACTGCCCGAGCGCGACTTGTGTGCTAAGAAAAAAGCAACCGACGGCTTTAAAGTGGAAAAAAAAAGGAGTGGGGAGCGCGGTGGGCGGGGCCTGTCGCCCCGCCCCCACCCCGCCCCCGCCCCACCCCCGGGCTCGGGCGCGCGGCGGGGTGCGCGGGCGCGGTCGGGCAGGGCGCGGGGCTGCGGCGCGTCACGTGCCCGGCGCTTGCTCGGCTGCCCCCTTCGTCCGCCTCTCTGCCCGGCGCCGCCCTCTCCCGGAGGCTGCCTGGGACGCCCGAGGCCGGGATCTGTCTCTAGCCCTGGTGTCCGGAGACGACGGCCTTGGTGTTGCCGCCTGAAGCTTCGGTCTCTCCAGGGGCGTGTTTGGGAAACATGGGCTAGAGGCCTGAGTTGCAACCCGGGAGGGCTGCGGCGGTGCCGGGCCTTGGAGTAGGGGTGGGGAGAGAGGATTGTTCTGTAACCTCAAGAGCAAGGCCTCGCCTGCCTGCTCTGAAACGCTCAATCGCCTCGAGTTCTTCAGATGTTGGGGCTCAGGGATGACACACGTGCCTCCTGCGACACATTCCTGTGCCCACGACGATGGGGACGGGGGTCTCTGGCTCTCTAGGCATCCCCGGGACATACACAGTGCCAGAAAACCCCTCCCGGAAGGCTTGAGAGGTGGCTGGCAGGTCCCCTCAACCCCTGCGCACTTTCATAGTGTCCTGTGGCTCTAGCTCATCAAAGGAATTTCCCTCCCTGCTCCCAACAGAGCCTTCACTGGGACAGGGAAGATTTTAAGATCAAAATCTCATATGCTTACACTCCTTGCTGTGTGTAGCGCCCCCTGAAAGAGGAGGTGGGGAATTAGTATTCCTTCAGAAGTTGTACTAATGTGGCTTCCTAGTTACTTAATCTTTACTATAACCCTACCAGGGCAGGACTGGTGTTATTTTAAAAGCAAGAAAGTGGTGACCGGCCAGACACCTGCTGTAGCAGAGCTTGGAACCCAACTGGACTGTTGGATTCCAAAGTTTAATGTCTTCTCATCTCGCTGTGCTGATAATCAGTTTAGCTTTGTTTTGAACCCAGAATAAAATGAGGCTCCACTGATTGCCCTGAGCAGGGGAGTCTGAACAGGCATTCTGACATTCTAGGTTCAAGTTTGATGTGGGAACATCAAACCGGTGCTGGTCAAATGGGCAGCTGCTGTCAGCAACCTAGGGGGGCTTCCACTCTGAAGAGCACCTCCAGCCACTCTGCAGTTTGAGAACTGCTGTTCATGTTAGAGCACTTGGGAGACCTGTGGGAACTTCTGGGACAGCACAGCAGTAACAGATCTTTCCCTGTTCCTGGTACACTCCAGGACAGCCTAATGATGAAATCACAGGTCCCTCTGATGGGCTCATGTCCCCCCCCTTCAAAGAGCAGCTTTATTGGTGTGCTATTCAGGAGTGTGTGTGCTCCTTACCAAATGCCATCTTCTCATGGGGCTGGTGCAGAGCCACAGGACCTGGGGCCATGGTGCTATTACCTTTCCTAAGGGGAACTCCTCCAGGCATCACCTCCCAGGGCAGAATGGGGCACATTTCCTGTCATTCAGCAGCAAGGGCTACTTTGGAGCCGAAGACCTCACCTTAGATCTGAGTGCTCTGAAAGAGATAGCTTCCGATTACAAGTCTTCAGCACCCCTCCTACCTCGTCCCCCTTCAGCATTAATCTCGAAATCTCAGCTCTGAACCAGTTGGATAATTAGATCCTGCTGACCCAAATTCCCCAGAAGAACCCCTGGGGAGTGAGCCTTCTGCTCCTCCAGGACACTCAGCAGGTAGGCGGATACGGAAAGCGGGGCATGCATGTCCACAGATGCCTAGAGTGGTGCTGAGCAATCCCAGAGGCCAGACTGTGCTGGGAGGGCACAGGTTCTTTGTATCAGTGCTGATACTATTGTTTGTGAAAAAGATACATAATCTTACAACATCCTGATGCTCACTCATAAACACTATCCAGGAATTTGAAGACTGACTTGAGTCTTAAACCAAGTATGTATGGAAATGTGTAGGGAGGAGGTGGCTTTGGGCTCCCAGCGGTGCCACCCCCAATCTCTCCAACTCTATCCCCACCTCCCTCAGACATTGCATCACTTGCATGAGTACAACTTGCTCACTTCTTTAATCTGTCTAAACATGACAAAGAGAAATTGTTAGATAACAAATTAGCATCAGCTACTTTTCTAATAATGGTTCTGAGTCTGTCTTCAGATGTCTTGGACACCATTTGGGCCCTTAAAGCAGAATCCTGCTGCCCTCACAAGTGTCTTAGGCTTCCATCTTCTCTGAGTCCCTTCTGCTGAGTGGAGTGAATGGGTAAAGGATTTGGAATTAGACAAGCCTCATGCAAACTTCAGTTCTGCCATTCACTAGCTGTGTGACCTTGAACAAGTTACTTAACCTTGTTCAGATTCTATTTTCTAAACTGCAGAACTCTACATGTTTCTCTGGATTTGGGAAGGGGGAGAAGTCATTCAAGAAGCATTAATTGAGCACAACATGTGCAAGGCATTGTGTTAGAATGAAATCAAAGGGTTTGGGGGAATGCTAAAATAAGGCAGTTTCCTCAAAAAACATGGGATCCATAACATATAATTGTAGTAAAATACACCAGAACAGAAAGAATACTAAGGCATCTTACTAAAATTTAGACCCACAATGCATCCCGAGAATAAGATATATTGATCTCACGGAGTTAACCTGAAGTAGAGCAGTTTTTATGTTAAGAATTTTGAACTTACAGCATTCACTAATTAGTACCTTGATTCATTACAAATTCTTTGGCCTTAACCTGTTTTGGTGGTCACATGAAATCACCTATTGTTAGACAGTGACACCTACTGGCCAAGTATGAGATTGCAGTATAGCTCTATCAGACATTGCTGATCATGAATAAAGGAAAAGAGCTGAGTGAAGTTTCAGTAGTTTAAAATGAGATGCTGGGTGATAACTAGGTTTGCGGAAATGTCCTATTACTTTGACAAGAAATTAATAAATATATTATTTTGGTCTTGTGACAATAAGTATTGCAAAGTTCTTAAAAAACACTTCCAGGGAAATACATGTATTAGTGAGCAAGCTGTGATTTTTGTTACTTAATTCTTCACCAGATGTTTTTAACAGTCTCTCAGTATATTTTTTCCCCCATGGGACATCTTGAGTATTATATATATTCTTACATAATTTTAAGCCGCAATGAATAAACACTGAACAGTACTGCTCTGCATGCTGGAGAGAGTCGTTAAAAAAAGAAAATGGACTAGGTCCTGGCTTTAAAAGAATTTCCATTTAAGTGAGAGTGACCGATAATAAGCTATAAAAGAGACAATTTCAGATAATAATAGTGTTAACACAGAGCCATTTTATATAAATGTGCTCTGTGGTCTATTTTTATTTAACTTAGAAAGGGGGGTGGGGAGGAGAGAAGACCTGTATTCAGTGACTTGAGTTCTATTTTTAAGTCCTTACACATTTAAAAATATTGTAGAAAGGTCACCTTTCTATCCCAAATAACAGATCAGAGACCTTGAATAGTCAGGGACACAGTTCTCCCTCATGTCCCCCACTGTAGTGTTTGCTGGTTTGGTGGACACCTTGGCAATGAATGCAAACTTACATATCCAGCTTCCCTGCTCCATCCTCAGTCTTGGATTCCCCAGTCTCCAGCTAGTGGGCCAGCTGCCTCGTTCATTCAGTAAGCATTTACTGATTGTGAGCAGAAAGCCCTGTTCTGTGCTGGGAGCTGGCAAAATTAGTGTAGATCCCATGAGGGGCCAGTTTGGAGAGAGAATGAATCAGCTCCCATTCTGCCTCACTGCTTCCAGATTTGGAGCATCAGTCCTACCACACTGCTGCACAGAGCCTGCACAGGGATTTTTCTTCAGTGAATCTTTTTCTCCATGGGTATCAAATTGGAAGAAATAATTAAGGCACTCAAACCCACATGATGACAATAGATTGTTTAAAGCTAACATTTAGCCACCATACTCTGTGCTTTACAGGTACTAGCCTGTGTGACCCTCCTGTGAGGTAGGTACTATGACTATTTCCATTTTACAGTGGGGAAGCTGAGACTCAAAGGGGTTAAGCAGATTTCCCAGAGTTGCCAAGACAGTAAGGTGGTAGAGCCAGGACTTGAACCCAGAGCTACTCAAAACCCAAGCTGAATGTTGGCCAAGTTCACATTGAGTGTGACCCTTAAGAACCCAGGCATCTGGAGCACCAAAGTGGCAAAGAAAAAGGTAAGTACTGCTCTCCCAGCCCCTGGAAGGGGTCATGGGCAACAATTGCCAAACAGAATACCTGTGCAAGTTGGAGACAAGCCTGACCACATGACAGGAAGTGAGCAGACACCAGCTCTAAGGAGCGGCTCTGTGGTCAGGTGGAGGGGTTGTGGAGAGTCAAGAGAAGAGGAGGCATCACAGGTGGGCCCAGATCCATGTTCCACGCATCTTACCTCCTAAGCAACTCCCAACAGTGTTCACCCATTAACCCTCTCCCTCCCCCATCACCTTCTCTACCTCCACCTATGCCACACTGCGCTGGGGTAAATAGCATGCCCCTAGAATTCATGTCCACCTGAAACCTGTGAATGTGACCTTATTTGGATATAGCATCTTTCCACATATAGTCAAGATTAGGTAGGCCCTAATCCAATGACAAGCGCCCTTATAAGAAGAGGATGATTGGAACACAGACACAGCAAGGAGAACCCACAGACGTGGTGAGGGAGGCAGAGACTGGAGTGATGCACCTCCAAGCTACAGAATACCATGGACAGCCAGCAGCCATCAGATGCTGGAAGTAGCAATGAAGGATCCACTCCCAGAGCCTTGGGCAACAGCATGGTCTTGGCCACACCTTGATCTTGACCTTGGCCGCCACAGGTCACCATCACCCCTCACCAGGGAGTGATGACTTCCAGGCCTCCTCACCCACCTCCCTGACTCATGACTCCTACAATCTCTTCCCACTTAGCAAGCAACAGAAGTGACCATTGCAAAATGTACATACATTTCACATGGACCCCCACTCTCTGCTCTTAAAATAGTGTCCAGAAATCTTAGCATGCCCATGGGCTGTAGGAGGTCTGACTTGCCCATTTCCCCTTATTGCACATGCTCCCATGGACCCCTCCCTCACTGCACTTGACATGGGGTGATTCTTATACTTGTCTGATTCTCTGCCGAATCTGCATTTTACCAGTTGGTGCATTTCATGAAGATCTGTGTTTGCTTCCCACTGAGTCCCCAAAGCTTACCTCAGCCCTTGGTACATATTAATACATATAGAGGCCCTCATAACAGATATCCATTGCTGAGAACCAAATCAACCCCAAACTCAGCAGCTTCAAATCAGTCCTCTATTCTCACTCCCATTTCTGCAGGGTGGCAGGGATTGGCTGGTCCTCCTGGGCTTGACTAGGCAACTGTGCTCTGGACTACAGAGCTGCAGGGGCTTGGCTTGCTGTCTTGAGGCTGGGGCTGAAGGGGAAGTAGGGATATTCATCTCCTGGTACTTGTAGGGGAGTCAGGAAGAAAAGCCCAGGAGAGAGAGTGCATGTTAAGTCTCTGCCCACGTCTCCAGTGCCCACTTCCTGGTGGCCTAGAAGAACACTGACTGCCCCAGTGTGGGGTGGGAGGGAGTAAATATTTTCTTAACAATAATCTAATCTCTCGCCATCCTCAATCAATATTTGTTGAATAAATGGAGACATTTGCTTGAGCAAACTTAGTTGAACAGAAGCAACTCCGCCGTGGGTTGGGGGGCAGCTGAGGAACTGAAGGAGGGTCCTGGATGCTTTACAAGTTGGACACACCCCAGGCCCCTGGCCTCGGGAGGTGACCTTCCCGAAGGAAGGTGTCTGCAGGGCACACCGCAAAAGTCAGTTTTCAGTTCCCGTGGAAAGACTTGGGGTTCCTGCCCCCTTCACTGTGGGGTGAGTGGTACTAGCCCTGCCAGTGGCCACAGAGGGGGACTCTGAAACAAAATTCCTCTGGCTCACCATCCTCACAGCTCCCATGGGCTCTGTCCTAATCACTCCTTTCCCAGGCATGGCCCGTCCACCCTGGCTGCCGTGCCTCTGAGTGCTGAAAGCCAAGAGTGATGTGTTCTCCAGCCTGTCCTGTACCCATCGTGACTACTGTCTCCTCTGCTCCTTGTGACAAGAGAACCAGATGTCCCCATGGTCTGAAAGTTACTTTAAAATCTCTCCCCAAAGCCTGACAGGGGTGGGCTAACACTGTCTTTACCTGCCTGGAACCTTAGCTGAGCAGCCTCAAATCACCAAATCCTCCAACATCAGCACACTAGAGGGGAGGGGATGGTCGCGAAACATCCCTGATGGACAAGTGAGGAAACTGAGGCAAGAAGACATTAAGTGACTTGCTCAAGGGCTCAGAACCAGCAGGTGACAAAGCCAGGAACTATCCTTAGTACTTTAGATTTGCACTCCAAGGCTAGAAACAGAAATGTGTGCGAAGTCTCCCTTTGTGCCACTGACACCCCAGCAAACCCAGAAGTCACATAGGGCAGTCCCCTCCCCCAGAGTGAGCTCTCAGCGTAGCCGCAGAGGAGTCTGTTATCTCCATTATAATTTATGCTCTACCGATGGTTCATAGGAAGGCTGGGAGGCCAAGTAGGCTCAGGTCTCCATCTGCTGGCAGTGAATTCCAGGTCGACGAGGATGTTAGGAGAGCCCTCTAGTTCTTTGCCCTAGGTCCTTCACCTGCAAGATGGGGATGAGAATGGAGAACACCTCAGAAGAACACCGTGGCAAGCTCCTGGCAGGCCTTTCCCATCTCCTGGCTCAGGTATCACCATGACAACAACAAGCTGGCTCTGCAGGAACACTGGCCTTGTAGGCGTGACCTGCGAGTGATCCCTGGGTGCTTCCCTTACCTCCCTGTTGGCAGTGACGCTTAGGAAGGAGGGGACCATTGTTAGCACCCATGTGTGGGCAACTCACAGCTCCTGGGTGGTTAACACTACAAGAGCAAAACTGTGACCTCCTACTTCAAGGGAGAATAATCCATTACTCTGGAATGGATTACTGAAACAGAATAACCAGAATTGACAGAAATACCAGAAAGGAAATATAGTCATAGTACACTACATGGCTCAGCTGTGAACAATATTTATATAGTCATTATGTATAAACAATATTTATATACAATGAATATTGATTTAACCTAAAATTGTGATATAACTATATTATGAAGATGGCAGGAGAAGAGTATTATGCCTCATCTCTCATACATGGAAGATAATAATGAGCTCTCAACACTTAACTGAGAGCTTATTATGTTCCAGGCACAGAATATGCACTTACATTGTTAACTCCTTTAATCCTTACATGAGCCCTACAGTGCAGGTACTACTATCCCATATTATAGATAAGAAAACTGAGGCACAGATGATAAAAGTGACTTGATCAGGGCTGTCCTGCTAGTAAATGGCAGAACCTGTACCCAGTTAGTCTGCCTGAAAAGTCAGCATGTTAACCATTATTCTAAGTTGCCTAAATTGTGGTTTCTCCTCCTCTGGTTTATACGTACCACGAAGGCATTCCATGCTCTGATGAGAGACTATCCCTCTCTGGATGAATGTCAAAAATGAAAAAATTATAAAGCAAAAGAATAAGCAGGCAACTGGGAAATACGGCAGTAAATATCAGAACGGCTAAACAGATTGCAAGTTGTCACCTCTGAGGTACAATTGGGTATGGGAAGATGGCAAAGCAAGAAAGTGCTGGAGGGGGGATTTACTTATTGCACTCTGATATTAAAAAAAAAAGTGATTTGCATGTATTGTCATCTACTCAGGCTGCTATACCAAAATACCATATACTGGGTGGCTTATACACAACAGACACTTGTTCCTCACAGTTCTGGGAGCTGGGAAATTCAAGAGGAAGAAGCTGGCAGATTCCCCAGCTGGTGAGGGCCAGCTTGTTGTCTGGTGGGAGGGCGAAGGGTCTCTCTAGAGCCTCTTTCCCAAGAGCACGAGATCTGATCATGGGGGCTCCAACCTTACCACCTATGCTCCTCCCAAAGACCCCACGTCCTATACCATCGCCTTAGGGGTAAGGATTTCAACACATGCATCTTGAGGGACACAAACATACCATAACAGCATGCATTATTTTAGTTAAAATGTACATTGAGGCTGGGTGCCCGTGCTCAGTGGTTAGAGCGCCAGCCCCAAGCACCAGGGGTGGTGGATTCAAACCCAGCCTGGGTCTACTAAACAAAACAAAACAAAAAAGATGGAAATAAAAAAATAAAATGTAAATCAAATCAAGAAAGGATCATTCATTCCAAAAGTACCCCACCCCCCACTTCCATGAGGCCATAGTCTGGCCAGCTTCCTGGCAGGCAGAGCTTTCCAGACTCACCTTGGCTGCTCACCATACATGGTGTCCCTCTTGCCTCTTTTGCCCTAGGAATCTGCCTTGCAGACAGCTCCTATCAGGGTGCAGGGCCTCTCCCTAGTTTCTATCACACAGTTGTGGTTTGTCATCAAGAGGATCTCCTGGCTGCAGGTGGCTCAGGGGCAGCTCTTCCCTGTGTTCCCCAAGGACCAGTATGAAGCACAGCCGCAGAGATGTTGGAGAAGAGTTGCTGGGCCTGACAGCCCCTCCTTACAGGCTGAACTCAGAGCTTTGGTGCCCACCCCAGAGGGAGACGCTCCTGCCCCAGCCACTGTCCACTGACTCTCACTGTCCCTCCCAGCCCAGTAGGGGAGCTGGGGAAGGCAAATTCAGCCCAGAGAGGGGAGGCAGCTAGCCCCATGTCACACAGCACAGTTTTTCTCATCTCCCAGCAGAAGCATCTCTTCCACCAGGATGAGTGAGGACCTGGTAGCCCAGCAGCAGCCCCTCCCTGTTGCCCTCCTTGTTTGATGGGAGGTCCGGTAGCCCCCAACCCCCTGATTATCTGGTTATATGTGCCACTGAGAAGCCCTGTGCTCTGATCAGAGACCATCCCTCTCTGGATGGATGGTGCTTTGGGCTATCAGCTCAGTCCTGCTGCCACCCTTCCCAGGACGCCTCTCAGGAGCTGGTGAGCCCCACCCTGTCCTCCATCCTGACACCACTCATCCTTCTGAGCCGGTAGCTCTAGGTGGGGGCAGCTGAGTCTTGGTGAGGCCCCAGGGTACCCACTCGGAATCCAGAAGCTGCGGTGCTGGGGTGGAGTGAGCTACTGAATTTCCTTTCTATTTAAAGAAAAACACAAGTCAATATTTTTAGGTGTCAGCTAAGAAGTTGCTTCCTCTGCAGAGGGTCTGCTGTGTGGCTGGGTGGTGGCTGACCCAGTCTGCAGAATGAGGACAGGGGAGGTAGAGGAGGAAAGGGAGAGAGCGGGGGGGGGGGGGGGGGCGGCCAATGCTTTAACCCTGGGCGGGTTAAGGACACAAAATTAAAAATGGTTTTAATTTGGGGGTCTTTTATTTTACAAAAAAAAATGGTGGGTTTT
>CAUYPK010100832.1:0-11316 GCA_963574355.1 Loris lydekkerianus | reverse complement strand
AAAACTCACTAAAGCTATAGGTGGACTGATTGATGACTACAGCATGGTTCTATTTTTACCTTATGATGGGTCAGATGAAGAAAGCATGAACATTGTATTACAACATATTGATTTTGCCATTCAATATGGCGAAGACTTGGAATTTAAAGAACCAAAGGAATGTGAAGATGAATCTTCCTCTATGTTTGATGAATATTTTCAAGAATGCCAGTGTGAATGAAGAGTTTACTAGAAAGCAACTGGATCTGAAGAGCTGTGGCTATATCAGCAGAATGTTCTCTTCAAAGGATGCAATAGCAGAAATCTATTTATTTTAATGGAAAAAAAACAGCACTTGGCTCTTGATCGGCAGCATATCTGAATCAAGTTCTTAGTTATTCTGAAACTTTTACTCTTTTTTGTTGTTGTTGCAGTTTGGCCGGGCCGGGTTTGAACCAGCCACCCTCCGTATATGGGGCCAGTGCCCTACCCACTGAGCCACAGGTGCCACCCAAAACTGTTACTCTTAAAAGTGGAATCTTTTAGTATTATTTCAACAGCATCAATTTAGATTTTTAAAAGTCAAAATTGAGAGGATTGCTCATAGATTTGTATATAATGTAAATTAGTACCTGCTACTGTTAAGGATAGTCTGATCTTATTTTTCCTGGGGTTGTTTTTTACTTTTTTTTTTTTTTAGACAGTCTCACTCTGTAGCCCTGGGTATAGTGCTGTATCATTGTATCTTACAACAACCTCAAACTCTTGGGCTTAAGCAGTCCTCTAGCCTCAGCCTTTCAAGTAGCTGGGACTACAGGTACCTGCCACAAACCCCAGCTAGTTTTTCTACTTTTAGTAGAGATAGAATCTACTCTTGCTCAGGCTAGTCTCAATCCTGAGCTCAAGCAATCCATCCTCCTTGGCTTCCCAGAGTTCTAGGATGACAGGTGTGAGCCACCATGCTCACACAGTTTCCTGTTTGTGTTGTTTTTGTTTTGAGGGGAGGAGTTATTATAACATTAAAAGAAAAAAAATATATATATATATATGTATATGTATATATGCACTTCCAAAGGGAAAATACTGGAAGGATATAGATAAAAACATTGCTCATCTGTGTCTTCCCATTTTCCTATACTGAAAATATATTATTTGTATAATTTAAAATAACTATGTTTTCAGATGTATGTATGCGTGTGTATGTGTTATCATAGATCACTACAGCCTCAAACTATATATATATAATATATACATAATATGTATGTATGAAACAGAATGGCAGCACTAATGTTTCATTACACTTGTATTTTCCAGGCATTATTTGAAATACTCAGGACAAATTTTTGAACGAATTAATCTCTCCAAGTGTCAAAACATAGGTAGCAATTGTTTTTAGAAATGCAGTTAGTAGTCCTTGAGCATTTAAAAATCTCTACATTCCTTGAATAATAACAAGTGCACACAAAAATAAAACACACACACACACACAAACAAACAAGCAAACAAACAAAACTTTTTTGCTATTGGGGCAGCTGTCAGTCCTACTTCCCCATTTTCTCCCTTTTTCTTTTCTTTTTTTTTTTCTTTTTTTTATTAATTTATTTATTTTTATTGTTAAATCATAGCTGTGTACATTAGTGCAATCATGGAGTACAACGTGCTGGTTTCATATACAATCTGAAATATTGTCATCAAACTGTTCAACGTAGCCTTCATGGCATTTTCTTAGTCACTGTATGTAGGCATGATTATTCTGTATTTAGTAAGTTTCGCCTGTACCCATTCTAAGATGCACTGTAGGTGTCCTTTCTCCATCTCAGTGACTAAAAGACAATGAAGGCCTTGTCTGAAAGTTACGCTTGTGAGTTTCTAGGCCCTTTTATGTTTTAGAAGGGTGAACTACCGTCTAAAGCTGGGCTTGAAGCCCAAAACAAAATGGTTTGAAGTCCCTGAGACTCCAGAAGAGAGAACAGAACTGAAACCAATGGTAAATAAGCCTGGTTAGGCATGAACAAAGTAATGAAGAAGTGACAGGGATGTGAGGATGTAAAGGCACAGGCAAAGCCAAGGGCAAGTTGATAGAGGTTCTGTTTCAAGGTGTTTAGGGCCTTACTTAGCCTTAAAAGGCACATGGGGTAAAATGCTCTAAATTTTTCAACAAGTGTGTATGGTGAGAAAGGGCAAGATAGGGACCATGGTCCAAAGAAACTGGGGTGGCTAGGGAGGCCATCAGCTAGATGAGGCTAGGCTGCTAGCCAGCCGCTGGTGAGCCACCAGTCCTGGGTGTTTGGCACCATACGAAAGCTATCGTGATGATGGTAGAGACAAGACCAGGAGCAGAGAAGTTCAGACCGGATTCATTGAAAGGGACAGCATCCTGCTTGATATCCCATCCTCCCACCTTCCACGTACTTGATTTTTGATGAGTGTTATTTCCATATCTGCACATAAGTGGTGATCCATTAGTTCCAATTTAACAGTGACTACATAGGGTGTTTGTTTTTGCATTCCCCGTGATATTTCACTTGGAAGAATGGTCTCTAGTTCCATCCATGATAATGCAAGAGGTCAGCATTCTTTTTATGGCTTAGTAGTATTCTATGGTATTCTTGTGCCACATTACATTACCCCACTCATGTATTGATGGGTACTTGGGCTTGAATTGTTTCCACATGTTTGTAATTTTGAGTTGTGTGGTCATAATTATTTGAGTGCAGTCTTCATTTTCTGAAAATGTCTTTTTTTTCTTTGGGTAAGTACCCATTAGTGAGATTGATGGATCAATTTTGAGTTCTTTGAGGTATCTCCATACCGCAATCCATAGAGGCTGTACTAGTTTCAAGTCCCACCTTGTGTGACTGACTAATTTGAATCGTCACCAACAATGTGCAAGTGTTCCTTTCTCTACACATCCATGACAGCATTTTTTTTTTTCTTTTGTGACTTTTTGATAAAAGCCGTTCTCAATAAAGCTAAGGAATATCTCACTGTGGTTCTGATTCACATTTTCCTGATTACTAAACAGGTTGAGCATTGTTTTCATATGTTTGTTGGCCGTTAGTGTATCTTCACTCGAAAAGTTTCTGCTCATGTCTTTACTTACTTTTTGACAGGGTTGTTTGATTTTTTTTTTCTTGCTGGTATGCATTAATTCTTTGTAGATTCTGGTTATCACACCCTTACTGAATGGGTAGCATAAAAATATTTCCCCCCATTCTGTATGTTGTCTGTTCACTCTAAGCATTGTTTCCTTCGCTGTGTAGAAGCTTTTTGATTTTATCATGTCACATTTGTTTGCTTTTGCTGTTGCCATGATTGAGCTTAGGGTCTTCTTCATAGATTGTTTGCCTAGGCTGATGTCTTTAAGAGTTTTTCTGATATATTCTTCTAGAATTATTATAGTTTTGTGCCCTAAGTTTAGGTCTGCTATCAATGAGGGGTTATATTTTGTGAGTGGTAAGAGGCATGGGTCCTGTTTCAGTCTTCTACCTGTGGTTATCCACTTTGCCAAGGACCATTTATTCAATAGAATGAGAATTTTGTTCCACAGTGTGTGCTTTTGTGGCTTATACTTTTAAGTACCGCTCACCCCTTTTATTTACAGAATATTTAGAATAAAAAATATGAAAATTTTACAATTCTAATCATGAAAAGAGCAAGAGACTTGAACAGAAACTTCTCTGATGAAGACAGGCTCATGGCCCACAAACACATGAAGAAATGCTCATCATCCTTAATCTTCAGAGAAATGCATATCAAAATCACTTCAAGATTTCATCTACCTCCAGTAAGATTAGTCCACATCACAAAATCTTAGAACTAAAGATGTTGGCATGGATGTGGAGAGAAGGGAATGAGTCTGCACTGCTGGTGGGAATGCAAGCTAATCTGACCTTTTTTGGAAGGAAGTTTGGAGAACACTCAAGGAACTAAAAGTAGACCTACCATTCGATCCTGCAATTCCTCTACTAGGTATATACCCAGATGATCAAAAATTATTTTACAACAACTACATTTGCATTCAAATGTTTCTTGCAGCCCAATTCATAATAGCCAATACATGAAAACAGCCGAAGTGCCCATTGACCCATGAATGGATTAACAAATTGTGGTGTATAGACACCATGGAATACTGTGAAGTGCCATAAAAAGGATGGAGACTTCATATCTTTTATGTTTACCTAGATGGAGCTGGAACATATTCTTCTTAGTAAAGTATCTCAAGTATTGGGGAAAAGTATTCAATGTACTCAATACTACTATGAAATCAATGTATAATCACTTACACACTCATATGAATATGGCAAAACATAAGTATGGTACAGAAAGTAGAAGGGAAGCAGAGAGAGGGAAGGGGGAGAGGGGACATGGGAAGAGGAAGTGTATTTGGCGGGACCTCATCTAATGTGCAAGATGTAATGATACATTTCAAAACTTTGAAGATATGTGTATAATTGTGATGGATATGTTACTTAGTTCAATGTAAGCATTTCACATTGCATATGAAAGCAGTGTCCTGAAACCTGTAAATGCATCAATGTACAAAGTTATGATTTAATAAAAAAATAAATAAATAAAAATAGAAAATAAAAATAAATAAAAAGTAATAAAGGAAGAATGCATAAACATGCAGGGGAACTATCCTGAACACCCTGCCAGGACAGACTTGCTGTTTCAGCTGCTGGGAGAGCAGTCAGTTGCCAGTTGTGAGCCATCAGTGCCTTCTGGTATGATGTGAGCTTCAAGGAGCTGTGTTGTCCAACATCAGCTACTTGCCAAGGTGGACCACATGCAAAGGCTGGTCTAGAAGTGGGTATAGAGAAATGGCCATCAATTCCCAAGTCTGGGGGTCAGTGGGCTTTTACCTTTGGAGTTCCCCTTGAGATCAGAAGAGCCCCTTGTTGGGCCTGCATTAAGGATGTACTTGTCTGCCCACTCCAGTCTCCCTCTTTGCCCTTCTGCAGGTGTTGCTCTTGAATGGCTGCCATACACACTAAATTCTCTCTTGTATTGTGTTTCCTGAGGTACACAACCTAAATACGAAGACATGGTCAAACAGAAGAGCAACCACAATTCACACCATTACACTCCACATTAAAGAAATGTTTAAAGAATTTACTTAAGGAAGATGGCAACTGATTTTAGAAAGTCCATCTTACACACAGCAAGCAATGACAGAGAAGTAAATTAGCACACACAGGATAATCACAAGAAATAACTCCAGAGGGCACACCTAGAAGAGATAACGGCTAATTTGGTGATTACAGAAAACAAGATAGAAAAAAAAATACTTGAGTCCCTCATCATGTGAAGAAAGGAACACCCAGTACGGGAAACCCAAATCGTGCTCTTCCCTATCTCAGTGAATTAAGTACTTGTAGCTCTTGTGCCACAGCCATTGGCCTACAGGGTACAGAGGTGACCTAAGGATGAACCAAAAGCACCTTTGTGGGATGGTTGTTCTAGGAGATAGAGCAGAAGATTGGGGTGTTTGTACTTTGTGTTGTTTGATTGCTTGTGAGTTGGAATGATTTAAAGATAGGAATCCAGAGACTATCTGGACACATCTCTTGCCTACTGCATCAAATTAAGGCAAGGATTTCATTGACAAGGATTCAGAGAGGATTTGTGTACCATAATTTTCAAAATGAAATTTCACAATTCTGATTTATATGCTACCCTCACTGGATTTCTCATGACACTGTATGTTTTGAGTGAAAACTAATGTTTTCAATGTACTCTGAAGTCTTTTAATTATCATTGATTATGTGAGGTTTAAAGAGACATCTACCTCTTCTATAAAGGTCTGATAGGTAGGACTTTTGGAACTCTGGGCTTTGGGGATGTTACCTTTCAATGTCCCCCATTATCACAATTATTCTTTGCACTGAAGTTCTTAAGTGTTGTCCTGGGTGGATTTATGTAATTGATTCCTAACATAAACAGATTGGATAACTACTTTTGTATGTATTATTCCAGATCGTTTTAATTTTAACACTATATATGTTATTAATTTATGTTCTCAGCAATAAAAGGTTCTTGGATAAGTTATTTTCTATGAAATTAGCCATTTTATTTGTATACACAATTTCAATATGTGTTTAACAAACCTAACCCTTAGGGAAATTTTTATCATGCAGATATTAGAGATACAGTTGTAAACTTGGTCAACATTGAATGTTCACAGATATATTTGTTAAAGTATACACATTTCTGTTTGTGTTCTCCATATTGAGACACTGATCTGCTATTTGCCCTCCTCCAGATTCAGCAAGGGTTTTCACCAAGACTTGAGGCAGGAGCTGGACAGCCAGTCCCTTGACTTTCAGTAGCACTCTGCTGGCCATGTCTGTGAGTAATTTCTCTGGCAAAATGAATGTGAGTTCTGGAGGCTAGTCTCTCGCAAGGAGCCGAAGCTGAAATTGCTACACTTTAGGAGATTTGGGTAATGTTTTTCTTTCTTTCCTTTTTTCCTTCTTTTAGGACATTATTAAAATTTGCTTTAACACATTTTTAGAAGAAAATACCACTGTTTTAGTGAATGATAAGAAACATCATGTGTAGTAGGCTACTGTTTTTAATATCTATTATGCCATGAATTCATACGGAAAAGGTGTCAGTAGCTCAGGGAGGCACCCTGTCATTGAAAGTGACAAAGCGTTGCATGACTATTATGCCATGAATTCATGGGGAATAGGATCCAGCACCTCAAATCACTGTTACATGGGGTCTGTTGGTTGTCCTGTGTGCTATATTATTTGTGTATTGTGCCGTGAATTCATAGGGAATGGGTTTCAGGAGCACAGGCTCATTCTGTTGGTTCTCACCAAGTGTACTTCTCTGGGTGGAGGAGACTGGCACTTCAGTTGGACCCAGTTGCCTTTCTCCGTGGCTTCCTTCTTTTTCTGATCGATTTCCTTCACATGTTTCAGGAAGCTGTTTTGGCTCTTAGAGTGCTCGATATGCTCAATGCTAATATTAATCCTCATGGGAAGACTCTCACCCTTAACTTGTTCGCTTACAACAATGCCAACAACATGGTGGGTAACACCGTAGAGACTCTTCCAGTTTTGCCACGGTAACATTTGTATGGGGTGCCTTTATGAACAGTACCCCTTCCCTTGATGTCTACAATATCACCTTTCTTCTAGATTCACATGAATGGGGCAAAGGAACAAGTTCATGTTTTGCACAAGGCCTAGAGAACATGCATTAGGTGCCTCTCCTCTTTCCCTTTGTGTTTGTCATTTTGGACAATTCCAGGACAATGGCATCTCTGGAGGAAATGAAGGGGGTGATGTTTTTCAATGTGCTCATTGCTTAACCAGCTAATGTAGTTAAACAACATCATTCTACCTTGCCACTTATGAGGTGAGAGAAAGCTCATAGGTCTGTGGATGCTCACTGTGATTGGTGGATGGTATTCACACCCCAGTAGAAGGATCCAATGAGGTTGAGGGCCTTATCCCTCTGTTGGCAGTCTCCCCAAGAGGTGTTTCATCCAATCAGACAGCGAGTTGGCAGGTGACGTTGTTCAACGCACAGGCTACCTACCAGTCCCCAACGCAGCAAGCTGCCGTCTTCCGTTTCTGCCAGGACCTGGCAGTTGTCTCCACCATGGCTGAGCCTAACTCTGACTTCGCTTGGGAGAATTGGTGCCCCAGTAGCAATGAGTCCGAGGCTGAGGTGATGGCTGAGCCTTACTCTGACACGTCTTCCCAGACTTCGTGTTCCTGTGCTGATGAGTCCGAGGTGATGGCTGAGTCTTGTTCTCACACGTCTTCCCAGACTTCCTGCACTGTTGCTGACGAGTTAAAGTCTGAGTCTGAGTCCACGGCTAAGACTTACCCTGGCATGTCTTCCGAGATTTCATGCCCCGGTGCTGACGAGTCTGAGGCCGAGGCCATGTCTGAGCCTTACTCTGGCCTGTCTTCTGAGACTTTGTGCCCCGGGGCTGACGAGTCAGAGGCCAAGACCATGACCGAGCCTTACTCTGGCACGTCTTCTCAGACTTCCTGCACAGGTGCTGACGAGTCCGAGGCGGAGTCATCGTCGACTAAGAAACAGAAACCCCGAAGGCACTGTGGTCGCCGCCCCAGCCAGGCACAGGCAAGTTTCGCCACCTTCTTCCCCCGGGTCCTGAAGCAGGTCCACCAGGGCTTCAGCCTGTCCAAGGGGGCCGTGAAAGTCATGGATTCATTCGTACATGATATGCTTGAGCGAATCGCCCATGAGGCCAGCTGCCTGGCCCGCTACACCAGTCACTCCACCATCACCACCAGGGAGGTTCACAGTGCCGTGCGCATGCTGCTGCCTGGGGATCTTGGCAAGTACACAGAGTCTGAAGCTACCAAGGCCATCCTCCAGTCCGGTGTCCACAAGTGTGTCTCCTCAGGACTGCCTGAGCACTGATAGCCCAAAGTTGTTTACAGAGTCACACAGGGTTTTCCCAAAAGAGCTGTAGCCTGCCAGGCAGGACCAGCTGGATTTTCTATGGTGGCTGGCAGTTAGAGTCCTCCCGATTTTGTGGGCAGGCTGCAAGAGGCATTTTGTAGATTTGGGGGGCATGTGTCACATGGCATACTGCTGATAGTTTAAGCACCCTTCCTGTAAACTAAATGTTGTCAGCTCTGCTGTGATTTATATCCATGGCACTATATCTTCCAATGGAAATTATGAATTTCCTGTAGTATAGGTCTTCTGGCAGTTCACATCTATGTAGTAGAAGTTTACACACATTCATGGCCATAAGAAACATCAGTGTAATGGAGGGGATACTTCTGTGGTGGGAAGGTGCCCTTTATCACAGAGGTGTAGGTTGGGGTGGGGGGGTACAATGATATCTATAAGATGGGGTCTTCAATAAGCTGTACAGTAAGTATATGAGTGTTGGTAATATTTTTCTCTATATATTTTCATTTAGGCAATACGGTGTATAAAGTTTTTCTGAAGAAGGTTGTAGAATGAAAGGTGCCTGGAAGTGTGGATTCCAAGTTCCACTTCATTTTCCTATTTTAACAAACAGTTAAAGAGCTGCTAATTGTTCTCCTTTGTTACTTGTAGCACAGAACTATAAACAAATAAATGACACTGAAGGCTGTGTTGTATGATGTACATTGATGTCTTTACTGAGTTTTATTGTGTTGGAGGCAGTTGGTTATTTCCCCTCATCTGAGCAGTTATGGGGGGGTGGTGGCGCATGTTCACCCTCTGAAATGGATCTCTCCATGCCTGGGAGGTAAGCACCATTCATATGGCCAATTGACAAAGAAAAAAACCTATAGATTCAAGAGTTAAATCAGTGATCATGTCAGGCCTGACACAGTTGAGGGTGTGGGAAAGTCAGTATGGGAATTTAGCTGTGTCTGATGCTGCCAGCGTCCAGCTTTTTCCTTGTTGCTTCCTTGAATGGAGCAAGGTAGAAGGATCCTGTGAGTGGAAGCAGGTACTGTGTTTGCTTGCTGATGTTGTGGCAGGCCACGTGAGAGAGGGTGATAGCCTGGATGTACCCTGCTTGTTCCCAGAGGCATCTCAAATCCCAATCCCTGGCAGCGAGGGCATAGGTAGAGCTGTAAACCCAGGAGCACACTCAGGGAAGGGCTTTTCCCTCTGGTCTGGGTGGGACCCTTATGGGGATCTATGAGAGATCTATGGGGAACAAACAGAGAGCTCATGGACTCCGGGAGCCATTGGCAGAGGAGGCCTCACTCCATTTTGCACCAGGGGAAGCCTCCCTCAGCAGTCCCATGTCCCCACAGCACTCAGGTCCAGGATCAGAGGTTTGGGCACTGTGTTTTGGGCTAGAGTTTCCAGTCCTCTAGGCTACAGATGAGGTCATAGCCATGGTCACCAGCTAGTCTGAAGCCACATGGGTCTGCTGAAGTAAGTGGCAAATGCCCTCTGCTTGCCTCACCATCTCCATTCGTGCAAGAGTGTAGTGGAGCTTATCTCTGAGCCTAATTGTAGACCCCGTACCTGGTAGTCTGGCCTACTTCTCTCCTAAGGATCTATTAGATTGGGATGCACAGCCTGGACTCAAAGGAGATCAGAAGACTTTTAGGTTAATCACCCTCTTCGAAGAAGCCTTGTCTAATCCACGCTTGTCCTAGAGTTGACTTCCTGAAAGCCCAGGGGCTTGGTCCTCCACTGACAAATTTTGTGGTCCTAGAGCCGCTATGGAATTAATTCCCTTGGACAGTCACCCTGGTGGTTGGCTTGACCGATCAACTCTCCCTTTTCTCCCTGCCCTGGAGTGATTATGACTCTCAAACCAAGCTCAGTGACCTACCCTTCATTATTACAGCTGTTTCTCAAGCTTGCCTCCCACTACCAACTGAAAGTAAGGGTATTGTCACTCCCACTCTGATCTATACTTCTCTCCTTCCTCCCATGCACCCATTCACAGGCATTCATTAGAATCTTAATCTAGCCTATGTTTGAGAGTCACACCTGGATTTGCTTCCTGGAAAGGCCACTGACAAATTATGTGAGCTTGGGTAGTAGCTGACACAATCTTCTTGGCATTATTCAGAGAAGTATGCCTGCAGATCCTGGAAGGAAAATATAGGGAGAGAGGCTGAGGGATACATTTATTTGCATAGGATAAACTTCAGTGGGCCTTGCACAACATTGTGCCCAGTATATGTGGTTATGTTGGCATTTAATGTAGTGATGGATACTGGAGGTTTAGGAAGGAAGAGAAGTGGTCCCCAAGCTCTATGACATTACGATTTATTAAAGAACTAGCACAGGCATACTCCCACATGAGTATCAGTAGACCTCCTGGGGCTTTGAAAAGCAGGCAGAAGAAGAGGCAGGGAACATGCAACAGGCCTATACCAGAGAGGGCACCTGGCATGCATCGCCTGTTCTCTCATCCAGACCTAATCACTAACCTTCTTTAGGTGTGTTATTTATAGTGTGGCATTTTACAGTTGGAAACCCTGAGACACAGAGAGCAGTGATTGTGGGTTGGGCTGGTCAGCACATTTCCATTGACAAGGTGGGATTTGAACCAAGAATCGAGAGGTGAATGGAAATGATATTGGGGGTGTGGCTGGGAGAAAGGTGTAGAAAGTTGGGTTTCTTGTGAATGAAGGGGCATAGCTTGCCACAAAGTCCCAAGTCTGCAATGCCTACCCAAAGCCAGAGAGACCACTGGGCACTTTCCAATAGTTCCCTAGCAACTTCCGATCTTGACTCAGAGCAGCAGCATCTCTGCAACTTCACTAACATGTTGCTCAGAAGGGAAAAGTCCTCCTCCCTTATCTCCCTGTCAGCACAAAGCAAGCAGATTGGACCCAGGAAGGCAGGAGAACATGGTCACAGAGCTGTCTG
>CAUYPK010100831.1:0-15793 GCA_963574355.1 Loris lydekkerianus | reverse complement strand
CTGTCATAAATGAAGCTCAGTTTAGCTGGGTACAGGATCCTGGGTTGAAAGTTATTTTGTTTTAGGAGATTAAAAGTCGATGACCATCCTCTTCTAGCTTGAAAGGTTTCAGCAGAGAGATCTGCAGTTATTCTAATATTCTGCCTCTAAGGATTAAGGCTGTAAGGCAGTTCAGTCCCCGCCTGTAGGCTGTTCAGTCACTAGGTTACTTTGTCCTGCCCGATCCTTGCTCTGGGACCCTGAGGGCAGATGTTGTCAGGGCAGTTCTTTGGCTCAGTGGCTCAATCTGGGGCCCCAGACAATGCCCAAAGTTCTACACACTCCTGCTCAAGCTCTCCCCAAGACAGTTCTACTGAGTGCCAAGTTCAAGAACACCAGAACAGTTCACAGGTAAGGCCCTTCTGGTTTTCAGTGTCACTACTGCTCACGGTTGCCGGGGTGATTAGGTCGATCGAACACACGCAATCACTTGCCAGTTCTCCACTGTTTTTGTCCTTCTCTTGGGGTCCAGAAGTCCCTTGCTGGCTCCCTGTATCCTCAAAGGGATGATTATAGGCAGATCCCACTGGCCAGAGATACCTGGAGTCCAGTCTCTTCAGACTCTCTGTGCCCAGTTTTAGGGAAGCTGGGAAGCTGTTACTCGGCCTCCGTCTTTAATCTAATCCCCCTGACTAATTTCTTGCTAAAGTTTATTAGGCCACCTGTCTCTCATACGTGGCTTTCTGGTAGGCATTTCAAAGGTAATTTGTCTTTACTGCAGTTTATTGGTTTCTTTCCAAGTCTTTTCTTCATTTGATATTCTAAATCTTAGAAAATATTTTCTTTCTTTTTTTTTTATTAAATCATAGCTGTGTAAATTGATATGATCATGGGGCATCATATACTAGCTTCATAGACCATTTGACACATTTTCATCCCAATATTCAACATAGCCTTCCTGGCATTTTCCCAGTCACCGTGGCATGACATTTACATTTCACATTTGCCGAGTTTCACCCTTACACTTGTGAGATGCCCCGTAGGTGTGATTCCGCCAATACCCCTCCCTCCACCCCTCTCCCCCTCCCTCTTCTCCCTTTCCCCCTTTCCCCTATTCTTAGGTTGTAACTGGGTTATAGCTTTCATGTGAAAGTGCAAAAGCCTGATTTGGACCTCACCAACTCAAGCTCTTGGGCCATGTTCCTGCCTAGAAGAGTAATGATAAAAACTCCAGGAGAAATATTTTCCCATCAACTTTTCTTTACTTGGAAGGCACAGTTTATTCAGAAATTCAGACCAATGAATTTGTCTGATAGCCTTTCCAGCCTCCTCATTTTATTTAATGTTGAGGTCGTGTGAACATACATAGAGTCATTCATTTTCTTAAGTCTGAGTAATTTATGTAGCATCTTCCATGGGGTTGGTTTCCTCTGGGTTTATGCAGGGAGAGTGAATGTCGTTTGAGTCTGTGAGGTAGATCTGTTGGCACAAAGGCTTCTGTGGTCTCTGTGGTATCGCCCTGTCGGGCCAACGTGTACATACCACAAACTGAATGGTACCACCTGGGTGGGCTTTGACCTTTGGCCTCTGCTGTGCCCATATACATTGTGTCCTGGCTGCCTTACATGGGCGTGTGCACCTGTTGTCTAAGGAAACACCAAAGGGAGGTAATTCATAATGAAAAGAGTTGTATTTGGCTCACAGTCCTGCAGGTTGTAAAGAAGTGTGGTTCCAGCTTCTGCTTCTGGGGAGGGCCTCAAGGAGCTTCTCTCATGGTGGAAGGTGACGGGGAGACCTGCGTCACATGCAAGACAAGGGGCAAGGTGTGAGGGGTGCCAGGATCTTTAAAACAGCTGGTTCTAGCAGGAACCAGGAGAAAGAATGTACTGCACTCACTCCTGTAGGGATGGCACCAGGCCGTCCTGGAGGTGTCTGCCCAGGTGACCACACACCTCCCAGCAGGCCCACTGCCAACTAGGGCCTCACAGTCCAATGTGAAGCACGGGGCAGGCAAACATCCAGACCATATTACCTGTGAAACAGACAGAAGTGGGACTTCCTCCCATCCTGTCCTCCAGGACCTTTCCTGGCTTCACTGTTCTCCATCTGTTCACCTTGCCTTGGTCAGGTGCTCCCCTGGACCTCACGCCTGGTCTCATCCCCACATGTTATACACAGACATGGGTTTTTCCTCCTGCTGTGACTTCCCTCTAGTTATTGAGCATGGATGCATTGCCAGGGCTGGGAGGAAGTCCACCCCACTGGCCCTCTCCTGAGGACCCCTAGGCTCCCATCTTTGCCATCCCTATCACCCTCCCTCTTTCTACATAGGGTGCTGCTCTTTCTGAGCTTATGGGGCTCTTAGAAGTCTTGGAAGGGTGGCTTCTGATGATAGTTTCTGCCCCCTTCTGCCTCAGACCATTTATGGTGTGACCTTCCTGTGTGAGGCTCAGGGTAGGCCATGCTCTGGGTGATTTCACCATGCACACCCCACTCTGCCTGCACCCAGGGCAAGCTCCTGCTACGAGATAGCTAGGCTCTCCTGGGTACACAAATAGCAAACTGATTTGCAAATAGTTGTTCCTCAGGCAAAAGTGCTCCAGAGGGATTATCACATTCTCTCTGCCGTCCAGACATTTCCAGAAGGAAGGGCTCAGTGGCCACCTCAGTGCTTGGTCCTCCTCCCCCACCCATTCTCCTCTGCACCCATCTCCCCTTGTACCTGTCACTCATCACGTCATAGGGGCACACTGGCCCTTGTGTCTATTTTCAAAAACAATTGAATCCCACCTCTGCTCACTGAAGAGATTGTACTGCATGTGTGAGTTGGGTTGCTACTTCTTCTCAGTTGGCTGTTCTTTCCCAGAAACCATCCATCTCGAGTTGGAATCCGGCTGATAGTTGGGTGAAACAGGCAGAAGAAGATGTCCTTGGTCTGTGATGCTCTATCTCTCCCTGGCTGGCAGAGAGACTTCCTCTAGCAACTGGCCAGTATAATCAAGTGACCACAGTATCCACTAACTGGCCTTTGGGCTTTGTGCACAGCCACCCAGGCTACCCTGGGCCTCGTGGAGCACATGATTGTTTTCTCAAACTTGCACTGTTTTGCCTTGTGCTGAGTAAATTTGGGAAGAGTCATAACTACTGGGGCATAAATGTGTTCAACTGTGGAGATCCTGTTCTTAGAAGAATCTGGTGTTGCCTCCTGTAGCCAATCAAGAGCTTCAAAGAGAGCACTGGGGGCGTCTAAAGTGACAACAGTTGCCTGACAAATTGCCATTTCCAATCCCTTTGAACCAGGAGAGTGAGCTTAATAGCTTTCAGCCACTGATGGTTGTTCTTTAAACGGGCTTTTCTTCTTGTCTTTGGGTCATCTGCCGAGCCTGCCTCTGCAGCCGTGGAGACTAGCCTCGCCCCGTTTGTGTTAAAACTGAGATATGTCATACGGGTTAGCGGCTGCCACTCGGGTTTTGTCTTCAGCTGGCCAAGTCAGTCATGGTGCTGCAGAAACGCCAAGAAATGTCACCGCTGCCAGTGGGGACTTCTGAGCAAGCGACACTGAAGCCACACACACTCCCATTGACATTGATGTTGAACGGGTCTTGGATATGGAGAACTGACTGGTCACCCTAGGACCTCACCCAGGCCAAGCAGGATGGGACATTGTTCTGTGCCTGACATTTTAGACACAGGGAAGAATTCAGTTTAGTCCTAAAACCACCATTTAAAGCAACCTTCTCCAAGATGGTAGCCACTAGTCACCTGCAGCTGTTTAAATTTAACTTAATTGAAGTTCAACAACATGTAACATTCAGTGTCTGAGTCTCAGTAGATGCATGTTACGTGTTCCATGGTCAGACGTAGCCAGAGGCTACTGTACTGGTCAGCACGGGTGTGGTATCTCCATCATTCCAGAAGTTTCTTTTAGATAGAGCTGCTGCATAGTAGGCACTATTTTTTCACAGTTCAGATGCAGAAGGTGAGGTGCAGAGAAGCTGGATGACTCAGCCAACGTCCCACTCCCAAACCCCTAGAGTCGGGAGCTCTCCCCTGGCCTCTGTCCACACTCCTCCTGCCATGAGGCCTCTCACACCCTGTCTTTTCCAGGTGCTCCCCACCCCTACCCTGGACACTTCTGGGTAATTCCCAGGCATCCAGAAGCTCTCAGACCAATGCTGTCTCCTCCGACCAGCCACTTCCCCTGCACCAGGAGTCTCCTTTTCATCCTTCATCACTATCCTCCATGCGTCCCTCCCTCTTCTGCACAGTAACCGGTCAGTCTGACTGGTTTCTTCACCAGCCTTCTGCAGAGAGCTTTGGAAATGGGCGTATGATGTGAACGCACATATACACAGATCCATTTTCGTGTGTCTGCATTCCATATCCTCAAGCTAACTGGGCTTTTAAAGAAGTCTCCCAGCTAGATTTAAATAAGATCTTTAATGCAGGATTGAGAATTTCCCCCCTCTTTTTAGCTAAAGCAGTCTACAACTAGCCCTACACATTGCACCAATGTTAATATTTACACTTGAACTTTTTGTTTTAGAGACAGTCGTGATCACTGACTCTTTTGTCCATTACAGGCCCCTGTAGCAAATGCTGTCAGCAAATGCACTGGGTCTGACCGCCTTAGGGCACTGTCCATCTGTTTACTTGGATCATCCCTGGGGCCTTGCATGATGACTGAGAACAGAGCAGGCTGGAAGTGTCCTAGGACAGCCCTTGGCCAGTGATGGGGGCTGGTGCGTTAATGGCTCCCAGGCTGGAGTGGTCTCCTATCATTTCCCAGAGCTTCTCACGGCACTAAGCAAACTACCCACAGTAGTAACTTGCCTGCTGACTCTCTGGAAGCTCCTTCCCTGTCTGACTCCTCCACTCCCATCCTGGGCTGGTTGCTGGGCCGGCACCACTCAAGCTCTGTCTCTGTACTCAGGAGCGCCTGCAATGCGCTTGTGAGCTGCGGCACACAGTGAAGGCATGAGGTCAAATGTGTCACACACGAGGAAGGCAAGAAGGAGTCCGCTGTGCTGGGCTCCAGAGAGTCAAGGCCTCACTTAATCCTTCTTCATGGCCTTGTAAACCGGGCAGGGTCATGCAGCTGAAGAAGCATCTGTGGCCCAGGTAATCCGGACACGTCCTGCACGGTCACAGGATATCCAGGGGCAGGTGTGAACCTGGCTCTGTGACACTCCCCCAGCAGTCTCAGCCCCTTTCCTGATGTGATGTCATTAAATAAAAATAAGCAATATTAATTCATGGTGATCAGTCAAGAAGGGAATGTTTGGGGCTGGAATGACCAGATGGTGTTTCTTGGGAGTCTTGGCCTGGAAGATGCTTTGGTGAAAGGGTAGACAGACTGGAGCAAACTCTGCCTCAGCCAAGACGCAGAGGCCAGGAGGCACATTCTGACTTCACATGTTTTCATTTGTTCTTGGGCATGCTTTGCTTTTAACTTCTCAGATCTTAAGAATTTAAAAATAACATATGTCAAAATGCTTATCTTTTCTGCTATTGCTTTGGGGGATCCTGAATGAACACACATTAAAAGGAGATGCGTCCTTCAGAATTTGTGGGCCAGTTTTGAATAAAACATAAAAGAAGATAGTTGTTATTTTTAGAATCAAATAAAGAAAGCAGAGCTGTAATCATTGGTGTCATCTCTTCATCTTTAAAACATCGGAGTGAAAGCAGAAACATCTCCTCCACTGAGAGTGGGAGGAAAGCTCCCAGCTGGAAAATAGTAGGTGCCACTGAGCCAGCGTCCCAGTGCCAGGCACCCCTGAACACACCCACAAACTAACATTATGGGGATGGTTCAGTCACCAAGAACAAAAAATTATTTTGTCCACTTGCAGCAGAGGTGTGCACAGCCTGCTGATTCCTAGCCCAGGGGCCCGGCCCAGCATGGATCAGGGAAGGAGTCAGCCGTGGCCACTGGGGCTGTGTCTGCAGCAAAGGTGTGCACAGCCCTGTGATTCCCAGCCCAGAGGCCAAGTGTGGATCGAGGCTTTGCTGAACCCAGATCATCAGTCACACTTACCTCAGGCGTGTGCTCTCTGTAATGCTGGTCAAAGAGCCCAGAGTCCCTGCTGTTCTCTTTAGTGGGAATAGAGGAAAAAAATGAAAGTTAACTGGAGGAAGCACGTCCAGCCTGTCTCGTGGGATTGAAGCTTCCTGTGCCCAGGACGGTGGGAGTGTCAGACAGTAACCACACTGCCGTGCAGGGCTCAGGCACCCTTCAAGATGACAGGACTTGGACTTCTGGGGAAATAAAAAGGCTCCTGTGTTTCCTGGGGCAGAGGGCAGACTCTCTTAAGATTTCAGTAGTGAGGGCACCGCCTGCTCTCCCCACCTGTGGGTGGCAGTGCTGGAGGCAGAGCCCTCTGCAGCAGAGGCTGTGCGGGGCCAACCTGGGTATCCAGGGTGCTATTTGCCGGCTGTTCTGGGAATGGCTAGAAAGGTTCCCTATGGAGACCTCCCTGAGGGCCTCTGAGCTGTGCTCACCCTGGGAGCTCTTGGGACCAGTGAGGGGCTGATGCAGGGTGTGACAGCCCAGTACCCATGCTTAGCACAGCACACGTGGTCCCGTGCGGCTTGTGCCCCACAGGACTAAGCTAAGGCTGGACCTCACAGGAACCACTTCCTGCCTCAGTTTCCCCCTTTTCCATCCTGACCCCACTCCCTTCCATCATGTCTCCTGTGAGAATCCCTCAATTAATCACTTGCAGGGGAATCTCCACCTTAGATTTTCCTTCCTGGAACCCAACTTAAGTCAAGTCCCTCATGAGGAAGGACTGGGGTTCTTTTAGGGCAGTGGTTCTCAACCTTCCTAATGCCATGGCCCTTTAATACAGTTCCTGTGGGTCATGACCCGCAAGTGGAGAACAGCTGTTTTAGAGGTTCAAAGGCGGGCCCCATCTTTCTGGCACAGAGAGTGCATTCTGGAATGTCTATGAGTCTTTGAAAGGTCCTCGTGCTCTGAATGTGCCAAGCTGGAGGCATAGGGAGGCATGGGAAAGGCATGTGCATCCTCCTGGCTGAGGTGAGGCCTTTGTCTCTCACTGGTCCCAAGAGCTCCCAGGGTGAGCACAGCTCAGAGGCCCTCAGGGAGGTCGCCATAGGGAACCTTTCTAGCCATTCCCAGAATAGCCGGCAAATAGCACCCTGGATACCCAGGTTGGCCCCGCACAGCCTCTGCTGCAGAGGGCTCTGCCTCCAGCACTGCCACCCACAGGTGGGGAGAGCAGGTGGTACCCTCACTACTGAAATCTTAAGGGAGTCTGCCCTCTGCCCCAGGAAACACAGGAGCCTTTTTATTTCCCCAGAAGTCTAAGTCCTGTCATCTTGAAGGGTGCCTGGGCCCTACACGGCAGTGTGGTCACTGTCTGACACTCCCACCGTCCTGGGCACAGGGAGCTTCAATCCCACGAGACAGGCTGGACGTGCTTCTTCCAGTTAACTTCCATTTTTTATCTCTATTCCCACTAAAGAGAACAGCAGGGACTCTGGGCTCTTTGACCAGCATTACAGAGAGCACACGCCTGAGGCAAGTGTGACTGATGATCTGGGTTCAGCAAAGCCTCGATCCACACTTGGCCTCTGGGCTGGGAATCATCAGGGCTGTGCACACCTTTGCCACAGACACAGCCCCAGTGGCCACAGCTGACTCCTTCCCTGATCCATGCTGGGCCGGGCCCCTGGGCTAGGAATCAGCAGGCTGTGCACACCTCTGCTGCAGACACAGCTCCAATGGCCACCGCTGACTTCCCTAATCCACGTCCAGCCGCTGGGCTGGGAATCAGCAGGCTGTGCACACTTCTGCTGCAGACACAGCTTCAATGGCTATGGCCAACTTCTTCCCTGCCACTTCAGAGGGACACCTGCATCCCCTCAAAATTGGCACAGTGCCTCCTTGTACTCTCTGTCTCTCTCTGGAAAGATAATGTTGTTTATGAAATTCTCACTAACTGCAGTTGGGCCCTTTTATATTGGCAATAATAACAACAATCTCCTGGCATTTATGTAGTAAAATGCTGTCATTAGTTTCTGTTCATGTCAAGAAAAAGGCTGAAGTTGTCAGGCTGTGTTCACACAGATTAATAACCATCATCTCTTTAGTGTCTTTCTGGACTTGGAAGCAGACAGGATGGAGGCAGGTGCCGGGGAAGGGCACAGGCCAAAGGCTGGTTGGAGAAGTGTGGGAGATGCCCTAGTTACTTTAAGGGAATTTGTTTTTTTGAGATGCAGTCTTGCTCTGTTGTACTGGCTGGAGTGCAGAGGTATCATCATAGTGGTCACAGCTCACAGTGACCTCAAACTTAACTCCTGGGCTCAAGTGATTCTCCTGAATAGCTGGGCCTCCTGAATAGCTGGACCACAACACCAGGCTAGTTTTTCCATTTTTAGTAGAGACAAGCTCTCACTCTTGCTCAGGCTGGTCTTGAACTCCTGAGCTTAATCGATCCACCTGCCTTGGCCTCCCAGAGTGCTAAGATTACTGGGTGAGCCACTGCGTCCAGCCATTTGAGAGAATTTCTAATGATTTTGAGAAGGTTAGTACGAGTCCTAAATTTAATCTCCTGAAGTGTTACAATGGTGGACAGAATGACAATTGGAATTTATTTTTGGTATCTATGTGGTGACTAAGCAGATAGGTCACCTCGTACAGACAGGCGGAGCCATGGGTTATTTCCACTGGATCCAGGTGTACACACAAGCACATACATGCACACATGTGTACATATGTATACACATACATGTAAATATTCATGTGCGTGTGTTATCCTTCAATTTTCAACTAACCCCTCTGATCTAAACTTTCCACGTTGCAGAGAGAGGAACTGCATGATTTTAGATGGCTGTGCCCATCACTTTAGGTTCCATACTTTCCTCACCACATTCTTCAGAAATCTCTTGACTTGCTGAAAACCATGATGCCCCTTAAATAACTTCCATCCAACTTGAGTGTCTTGGCTAGATCCTTCCAACAAGGGGTAGGAATCCCACCCCAAGGGCCTTGGCCAGCAGGAGCCCCGTCCCCTCCTTGGCCTTTTGTGTTGTGTTAATGACCCTAAGGTAGGTTCTCAGCCAGGCTGGGTTGGAACAGGAGAGAGAATGTGGGGGTTCAACTGCTGGATTTCTTAGCCTTAGTAGCCCCCACCCAAAGGGGAGAAATCACAGATTTCTCTGATTTCTGAAGCTGAATCTCTGTAGTCCGCAAGCCCACTTCCTTTTCTACAGAGAAAGGATTATCCCCATTGGCTCCCATTTCCTCTGGACTTCTTTTTGAACAAACTTCTTGACTTTTCCCCAAGACAAGGAGAAGGTTTTTCCTGTTCTCACTGACTCCACACTCAATCTACTTGTGTTTTTCTAATTATAATGTAATCAGGGTGTTGCCAGTGAAGTCTGTCTTTGATAGAGCCTTGAACTGGGTTGTTGGCTTTCTTGACGCTAAGGTTTGTGGAAGGCAAGACAACCACGCAGCCGGCTTGCTGCCCAGTACTGACTGTCATCCCCAGTGTCTTCTTGACCCTAAATACACTAACCTAGAGCACTCTTTACCTCCAGCTAACGCTGACACTCCCAACACAATGTCTCCCCACCTTCCACTGAGCAAACCAGCGCAGCTCTGGGGAGCAGGGAGGAGGCTACAGTCAGACCAGAAATGTGAGAAAGTTCTGAAAAATGATGACAAGTTGGGAATTTAGCAAGAGAAATCAGAACCAAGGGATCTGCAGCCCTAGACGAGAAAAAGAGTGTCCTTCTAAACAAAGTGAGTTTTTCCTGCAGCACCCCAGAGTCACCCCAATGTCAGAGATGTGGGCTGGGCCAAGGAAACTGGACAGCAAGGCCCTGCAGGGTGGGAGAGCTGAACGAGAGTCTGATGCTCAGAGGAGCAGAGACGGGAAGGGGTAATGCAGCTGTAGGAAAGTCCTGAGCAAACTTGAGTGCGATCAGCTACCAAACCAACCACTTGCTTGAGCATCCTTGTCTCATGATCTGGTTGGGGGTACACAGTCTAAGACAGCATAGCACAGCCCTAAGAAAAGACTAGAGGAGGAAATGGGGGATTCCAAGGTGAACTTCAGCAGTGGTGGTGTGAGAGCTGAGGGAAGGATGGCTGTCAGGGCCTTAGGGGACAGGACTAGAAAAGACAGATGGGGTACCAGAGGAGAACACCTATGAGCTCCCTCCTTTCAGAGATTACACACGCACGCACACACGTGGACACACACGCGCACACACACATGCACACACGTGTCTTTGCGTGCGTCTGATCTCACTCACGCTATGGAGCTCTGTCTGTTAGTGTTTGTATTTTAACTGTTATTAAACACTCAGACTAAAGATGAAATGCTTCATGTTTAATTACAAGTGAAAATGGACTTGGAATTTTCTTTTTATCTTTTTTTTTTTTAAATGGTGGTTTAAATGTTTTAAAAATTACTAAAAGAAATATGGATGCATTTCTTTTGGACCAGAAAACAGGTACAATTTAAGGTACAATTTAAGAAATCAGGTACAAAAACTGTCTTGCTAATAACAGGCTACCTTGGGCTCTACCCACCAAGACTCAGGGTAAACATCCAGACTCCTCTGATATTGTGAGAGGAGCACTTTGGTTGAAAATTCTGAGAAAGTGCTTTGAGAAAACACTAGGTCACGAGGCCAGCTTTATGTTTTACCTCTGTGCCTTCATTGTGATACTGTTAATTGGCTTAATTTTTAAGTTCAGTGAAAATAATTCACCCTATCTTGGGGAGGCTGCAAGGAAGACAGACTCTGCCTCTCTGTGGGACACAGGAAAGTTAGCATCTGGAGAAGACGTGGTCAGTCCCACAGACCACTGAAAGTCCCGCCACCACGGTTGCAGGATGGCCCTGCCTGAAAGCATCCTCTGGTTAGGGGGGAACTTTGCCCAGAGTTCAAGGAGGGATCGTTTATGTTCAAGAGCATCCCCAGCCCTAAAATGCACAGTCATCAGATGACGCAGGGCTTTCTTGCCCTGCCCTGTTCGGAGGCGCATTCTTCGCAGGCTTGTCACAGCACCAGAGGGACTGAGCTGCACATCCACACACAGAGCCTGGACCACTCCCCACCCTGCAAGCTTTTCCTCCCTTTCCTATTTCCCACCGGTGGTTCTTAGTGTTGGCACCAAGTCAGCTGCTGCCACTAGAATTGTTATCTCAGGGTTTGCTCTGGGGGAGGGGAACAAACCAGGGCAGTGTCTGGATGTCTGAGGCGCTGTGCAAGATGGTGACAGAAGCGCCAGGTGATACCAGGAAGCCACAGGGAAAAACAATGAGTTCCAAGAGAGGGAGCAAAGCGCTCCCCAGAGGTGCCATCACAGCCTTACAGGTGCGGCGGAGGGTGGTGCAGGCCGCAGTGACAGGGCAGGCAAAGTGAGGGCAGAGCACACAGGAGTCGGAGGCTCAGACGCTTGGTTGGCCTGGGAGCAGCACGTCCTCCTGCAAACCCATTATTTCTCTCGGTACAACTGGGCAATGAGGCCAAATAACCTCACAGAAGCTATTTGCCTTACGTATGCTGCAACTCCAGCTGTAACTCCCATTCGTGGGAAGTGACCAGAGGCCAGGACGGTGGATGAGAGATTCTGCCAAGAGTTCCTCAAAGAATTCTGTTCAGCAGCACAAAGGAGAAAGGGGGGAGGAGAGGCAGTGAGTTGCAGCGTGAGATTTTAACTTACGCTGCATGGCAGGAAAGGGACTCGCTGACCAGAACGTTCCAGAGGACTAGACCGGGTACACACAGCTGTGTCTTTCAGGGAGAAACTGAGTCTGGAAGAGGAGAAGGAGAAACACGCCGGCAGGAGAGAGGAAGAGCATGCCCACACCCAGATGCAAAGCTTGCTTAAAAAAATAAGTGAGCTGAATGGAATTTCTAGCAGAAGGAACCGAGTTGACAGCTGTCTCGGGAGGCTTCGGCTGTGGGGAAGGTGGAGATGTCTTCCTGTGGCTGTCCTTGGAGGGTCCTCCCTCGTGAGGGAAATTCTGCCATGCTTGCTGGAGATCTCACCACAGTGGATTTAATAGCCATGAGCCAAGGTGCAGAATTTATACAATATTGAAAAGGAAACTGCTGGGATTTATTCAGGTGCACGCCAGATGTTGTGCTGGCCTTGGTTCCACAGGAGTGACTCCTGGAAATCAACTGCAGGCCCTGGAATCCCACGTACCTCTCCCCAGTTAACCCTTAGAAGACCACAGAGGCCCCAAGACCACCGTCAAGAGGAGCTGGGGGTCCTGGTACTTTCTCCATGTTGCTAGGGCCAAGTGTCTCTGTACCGTACGGAGTCTGCTCAGTCAGGTACTTCGCCTCATCCGGTCTGGACAGGAGCCAGGCGGCACTGCGTCCACCCAGGCAAAGAAACTGCAGGGCACTTGCAAATCAGTGTCACTGGACACAGAAAGAACAGGGCACTGCGGCCTCAGCAAAGCGCTGACCCTTCCTGTCTGGGTCAAGTGTTTGCCTTTAAGAGACAGCTGGACCAGAAGAAAGTCCAGAGCATGTTCAGTTATTTGGAAGCACCAGTAAAGTGACCAAAACAAATCTGACATGGGGTCAGCTCTCTTCTATCAAATGTTGGTCAGGGTAAAGCTATCTGAGGCCAGAAAGTTCTAGCATGTTCTGGCAGAATCAGAGTATGTCACCATGAGAAGTGGACGATGGAGTTTTTGTCTGTCTGTTTAGAGCAGCATTTCCCATCTTTCAGATGAAAAGTTCATCCTTCCTGTTGAAGTGATTGTTCAGGTCAGGACTGTCGACCATGATCCGCTGGGGCCCAGACCTGAAGGACTCCCGACCTCGCTGAGCCCATCTCTGTGAGGACTGTTTCAGCCAGGATCGATGTAGAAGGCCCTGCTTCCTTTCTGGTCCCAGTATCATACAGAACCCCTTGGTTTCAGAAGTTACTACCCACATTTTACCCCTACAGTCAGCACAGAGACATCCCCAGGGAGTCCCATCCAGTCACCACACAGGCAGGTCCACTGCTCCACCTCACACCTAGGTAAGCTCTGGTCTTTTTTCCTGTCTCCTATTTTAAAATGTCTTTCTTCATTTGAAAATGACAGAATCTGGCTACAGAATTTGTAAAGCAAGAAGTCAGCTCTGGGTGTGCCCCACCTTCCTCAGGGCGCTGCTGCGGGAACTCACTACACATCCATTGGGTCTGTGTCTCGTATGACTTGTGATGACGGCCTAGTGAGAGGAAGGCGCTCGATATTCCTTTGTGAACAAAAGTTCTCTGAAGAGGAATTTGGAGGGAAAAAACTTGGTTACAGTGAACAGTTTGCAAACCAGAGAGACATAGCCTTCCATTTAAAATGAAGCTGCTTTCCAGAGAACAAATGGCAGGTTGGATTTTGCAGAGAAAGTTCCTGCTCAGGTTCCCAGGCTGGCTTGTTTATGGAAATGAAGGACTTAGACTCCCTTAGCTCACATTGGTTGCTCCAGCTGAATTTTGATTGCTCCAGGTAGTTGAGCTCTGATTGGTTCTTTCAGAGGAGGGCTGCAGCCCCAAAGTTGAACAGAGATGTGCGTTTGGGGGTAACCCAGAGTAGAGTGTGACTCCTTGTCAGCAGTGGCCACTTGGCTCTATTTTAAATTTAGGCCCAATTAGCCACTTGGGATCCATGTTCAAGAACTGTCTCTGTCAGGTTCACATCTGTTCTCACCTTCTAATGAAACAAGGAACTCTCTCTGGGACAGTGGAGCACCCCGTACATGGGTACCCCAGGAAGATGAACCGGCCAAGGTGTCCTGATCAACAGCCATTGCTTCTAGCTGGCCGCCGGAAATAGGATCAGAGAGTTAGCTTCAGAAGAAGTTAGATCTGCCTTTACCTAGAACAGCAGGTGACTTTGGGAGTTAAAAAAGAAGGAATGATGGGTGGCGCCTGTGGCTCAAAGGAGTAGAGCACAGGCCCCATTTGCCGGAGGTGGCTGGATTCAAACCCAGCCCTGGCCAAAAAATGAAAAAAAAAAAAAAAAAGCAATGATGACAAGTGACACTTAGAAAGTATTTTCTGAGTTGTATCAGATTCACCAAACCTGAGCATCAGCACTTTGTGGAACAATCACCCCTCATTCAAAAGAAAATTTCAGACTACCCTGGCAGCTTCTTCATGGGCCCAGAGAGGGGGATGTGTCCTTTCTGTTCATGCTCTTGGACATAACGCATTTCTTATAAGATTTCCAAGTGACAGATGTTGGAGGGAAGAGAACATTCAGCACATTATCTCTAATAAATGGACAGCAGGAATCAGTGCACTGATACCCTTTGACCTGACGCTCTTCCATTCCCAAGATCTGAATCTATAAATATTCGAGGTGGGGAGCTATTGCTTAAGCAACTCATTTAGGATTCAAGAAAGAAGCAAAGAGAGTATTTACCTATTATGAAAAATCCATACTAAAGATTCTGAAGGTTTTCCATGGCTTACAGGGTGAAGCCAGAACTCCAGAGGAGCCTGAAAGGACTTCCATGATGCACGTCTTACAATCTCCAGCTGGACCTTCTTTTTCTACCTTACTTGTGTCCTGTTCTGGCCCTACCTACTTTTGAGGATTTTCTCTTTAAGATACAGGGAAATAGGAAATGTCCCTGCTAATGGTTGAAGAGTGAAATGGCATAACCACTTCTAGTAAGAATACCCTAGGACCTATTTATTTCTCTTTCAGGCATAAACCTTGGAAAATCCTTAATTGTACAGGAAGGAAAATATAGGAGGTATAGCACTAAAGCTTTGAGATACAAAAAAATAGGAAATGCAAAATCATTTTGATTACTAATTTTCTCGAAATAATCACCACAACATTCTACGCACCATTGCCTTCTTATAAACCATTAAAAAAGAAAAGACATTCTTTTCACTCATTTTCTTCAAGCTCTGCAAGCTCACTTTCATAGGCATGAATGGCTTCTTCAGGACTTGAGAACCTTCTTATATGCATGGAATTTTTACTGTAGGGAACTGGAAATAATCACACGGGGCCAGGGCAGGACTGAAGGGCGGATGAGTCGTGAGTTAACCTCTGGACTGCAGGAACTGATGGATATGTCAGCTGTGTGGGGAGACACAGTGTCACAGTGCAAGGTGGTCCCCACAGTCCTATCTGTGGCTGCCGTTCCTTTTTTTTTATTAAATCATAGCTGTGTACATTAATGTGATCATGGGGCACCATACACTAGTTTCATAGACCGTTTGACACATTTTCATCACACTGGTTAACATAGCCTTCCTTGCATTTTCTTAGTCATTGTGTTAAGACATTTACATTCCACATTTACTAAGTTTCACATATAACCTTGTAAGATGCACTGCAGGTTTAATCCCACCAACCCCCCCCCCGCCCACCTCCCCCTTTCCTCCCCCCTCCCTTTCCCCCTTCTCTCTATTCTTAGGTTGTAACTGGGTTATAGCTTTCATGTGAAAGCCATAAATTAGTTTCATAGTAGGGGTGAGTACATTGGATACTTTTTCTTCCATTCTTGAGATACTTTACTAAGAAGAATATGTTCCAGCTCCATCCACGTAAACATGAAAGAGGTAAAGTCTCCATCCAATATTAAGGCTGCATAATATTCCATAGTGTACATATACCACAATTTATTAATCCAATCGTGGAACGATGGGCACTTGGGCTTTGCAAATCAAAACTACTTTGAGATATCATCTAACTCCAGTAAGATTAGCCTATATCACAAAATCCCAAGACCAGAGATGTTGGCGTGGATGTGGAGAAAAGGGAACACTTCTACACTGCTGGTGGGAATGCAAATTAATACA
>CAUYPK010100829.1:0-21642 GCA_963574355.1 Loris lydekkerianus | reverse complement strand
ACTTTAGTTGCTTTAAATCCACATGTATCTGAAAATAAGATTGCAACTCCTCTTTTCTTCTGAATTCCATTTGCCTGAAAAATTGTCTTCCAAACCTTGACTCAGAGTTTTAATTTGTCTTTTGAAGCCAGGCGTGTTTCTTGTAGACAGCAAATGGATGGATTGTGTGTTTTAATCCAGTCAGCCAATCTATGTCTCTTCAGTGGGGAATTCAAGCCATTAACATATATTGAGATAATTGATAAGTGTGGTAGTATTCTATTCATCTTATTTTGTGAGAGTCCATTGCTTAGTATTATGTTTTGCATCAGTTTGAAAGTTAGGCTCTGTCCTTTAATTTCTGAGTTCTTACTTTGCTGCTGATCCATTGTGATGGTCAGTGTGTAGAACAGGTTGAAGTATTTCCTGAATAGCTGGTCTTGTTGTGGCGAATCTCCTCAATGTTTGTATATCCATAAATGATTTGATTTCTCCATCAATTTTAAAGGTTAGCTTAGCAAGGTATAGAATTCTGGGCTAGAAATGGTTCTGTTTAAGTAGATTAAAGGTGGATGATCATTGTCTTCTTGCTTGGAAAGTTTCATTAGAGAAGTCTACAGTCACTTTGACGGATTTACCCCTGTAGGTCAACTGGCGCTTACTCCTGGAAGCTTGAAGAATCTTTTCTTTTGTCTTGACTTTGGACAGGTTCATCACAATGTGTCTTGGAGAAGCTCAGTTAGAGTTGAGGCAACCTGGGGTCCAATATCCTTCTGAAAGCAGTGTGTCAGAATCTTTGGTGATATTTGGGATATTTTCATTTATAATATTCTCTAGTACGGCTTCCATTCCTCTGGGGTCTTCTTCTTCTCCTTATGGAATTCCTGTAACTCATATGTTGGAGCGCTTCATAAAGTCACATAATTCTGACAGTGAAAGTTCTGCTTTCTCTCTCTTCTTTTCTGCCTCTTTAACTATCTGAGTTATCTCAAGAACTTTGTCCTCTACCTCCAAAATTCTTTCTTCTGCATGGTCTAACCTGCTGCTGATACTTTCCGTTGCATCTTTAAGTTTTCTAATTGACTGCTTCAGTTCCTTCAGTTCTGCTGTATTCTTTCTATATTCTTCATATTGTTCATTTCTTATTTGATTCTGTTTTTGGATTTCCTTTTGGTTATTTTCCACTTTATTAGCAGTTTCCTTCATTGTTTCCATCATTTCCTTCATTGTTTTCATCATGTGTACTCTAAATTCTCTTTCTGTCATTCCTAACATTTCTTTATAGGTGGAATCTGCAGTAGCTACCTCCTGGTTCCTTGGAGGGGTTGCTCTGGACTGATTCTTCATGTTGCCATGAGTTTTCTGCTGATTCTTCTTCATGTGTGATTTCTTTTATCTCTTTCCTTGCCCTAATTTTCCTTTCACTTCCTCTTGGTCTTTATGTTCCCATGCCTGTGGAGTAAGGTTTTGATGAGTCCTTTTGGTACAGACCAGAAGGATGAGAAGGTTGAAGAAGAAGAGGGGATAATAGAAAGAAAAAGAAAAAAAGAAAGAAAGAAAGAAAGAAAGAAAGAAAGAAAGAAAGAAAGAAATTAAGAAAAGAAAGGAAAAAAGAAAGAAACAAAGAAAGAGAGAAGGAAAAGAAAGAAAAAAGAAAGAAAGAAAGAGAGAGAAAGAAAAGAAAGAAAGAAAGAAAGAAAAAGAAAAGATAGAAAGGAGAGGAGATGGGTAAAAGGGAATATTGACAAAAAGAAGAGAGGCACAGAAAGAGGGAGGCAGAGTAATATAAGTGTACATTAGGGTACTTTGACACAACCTTAAAAAAAAAATCAATCTCTGTGGGTGCCGGGTTGGGTGGTTGCCTTGAGTTCAGCAGCTCTTTGCTAATCTGATCAGACACAGTACCCACCCCCACCAAGTAGAGAGGAAAGACAAAATTGCTATAAATCAAACCAAAACAAGCAAACAGAAAACTTTTGGGGATAAAAATGGGTGAAAACCCAAATAATAGGGGTAGAAACACTAGCAAAAATGAAGTTCTAATTATTGAAAAAGGCAGCAATGGGAAATTATATTTAAACTAGAAAAATGGAGAAAGAAAGGAAAGGAAAAAAAAGGAAAAGAAAAATCTGTACAGAAAAGATTGAAATTAAAAAACAGAACAACAAAAAAATAAAAAACAAACAAGAAAAAAGAAACAAAGTAGTATATATATATATCTTGTTAAATATTGTTTGGGCAACAGGTGGTCTTCTGGGGTATGAGATGCTGATCACAATCACAATGCTGATACAACTGGAGGCCTAATTATTGAAAAAGGCAGCAATGGGAAATTGTATTTAAACTAGAAAAATGGAGAAAGAAAAAAAAAGAAAAGAAAAATCTGTACAGAAAAGGTTGAAATTAAAAAAACAAAACAACAACAAAATAAACAAAAAACAAATAAACAAACAAACAAAAACCAAAAACAATGTAGTATATATATCTTGTTAAATATTGTCTGGGCAACAGGTGTTCTTCTGGGGTATGAGATGTTAATTCCAACGCTCATACAACTGGAAGCCTCTGCTGATTTCTCAAATCCCACAGGGTGGAGACCCTAAATTTCTCTTCAACCCTCTTAAAAGGCACTTTAAACTTCTAAACTTGGCTAAGCAGAAGCTTTCCCAGGAAAGTGCTTGCTGCTGGGATCACTGCTGAAGTGGCTATCCACTTACCCAGTGTGCCAAAACCGGTCTCACTCTGCTCCTGAGGGTTAAGGCTGTAAGGCAGTTCAGTCCCTGCCTTTAGGCTGCTCAGTCACTAGGTTACTAGCTCCCACATGATCCTTGCTCTGCAACCCTGAGGGCAGAGCTTGCCAGGGCAGTTCTCTCCCAATGGCTTCCTGTATCCCACAGCTGAACACTTTTAGCTCTGTCTACCTCAGCAACTCAGTCTGGGGCCCCAGACAATGCCAAAAGTTCTCCACACTCCCACTCACGCTCTCCCCAAGGCAGTTCAACTGAGTGCCAAGTCCAAAAACACCAAAACAGATCACAGGTAAGGCCTTTCCTATTTGCAGCCTCATTGCTGCTGTACTTACAGCTGCCGGTGGGATTAAACCAATTGAACACACGCAACCACTTGCCAATTTCCACTATTTTTGTTCTCCTCGTGGGGTTCAGAAGTCTCTTGGGGACTCCCTGTATCCTCAAAGAGATGATTATAGGCAGATCCCACCAGCCAGAGATGCCTGGAGTCTTATCTCCCCAGACTCATGGTGCCCAGTTGCAGGGAAGCTGTTACTCGGCCACCATCTTGCTCTCACAAGCCAAAATGCCTGTAGAAACTAGAATAATTGATCTCCCAGATGTAGAGAATTGAACATTAATTAATAGTCACTCAGTAACCGTGACTTGAGGTAGCCATGGAGACTGGCCATGACTTTGTGATGAGGTAGCTCTGAGTTCAAATTCCTGAATTTCCATTTATTGTCTTCATGACCTCGAAGACATACTTAGTACCTCTTAGCCCTGGTTTTCTCACTGTAATGTAGAATCAATGGGAGTCTTGAGCTTGTTTTCCTGTAACTGCCTGGTCTAATCTGGGGGTGATGGGAGAAGATCACAGATGAAGCTTGGGCTTCTGCTCCTGCTGTTAACCTCTGCTGTCCAATGACTTTCTCTCTCTCTCTCTCTCTCTTTTTTTAAACAGTATCTCACTCTGTCACCCTTGGTAGAGTGTCATGGAGTCACAGCTCACAGCAACCTCCAACTCTTGGGCTTATGTCATTCTCTTGCCTAAGCCGTCTGAGAAGCTGAGACTACAGGCATCCGTCACAATGCCTGGCTATTTTTTATTGGAGTTACCACTGCTCTTTTAGCTGAGCCAGGGCTGGGTTCAAACTGCCACCCTCGGTATATGGGGCCAGCCCCCTAACCACTGAGCCACAGGTGCTTCCTGTTGGGTTTTTCTTGATACAGATTATATTGTTAGCAAAAAGTTGTGACCTTCACTTCTCTAGTTTAGATTCCCTTTATTTCTTTTTCTTACCTGATTACTCTGGCTAAAATTTTCAGTTGCTTAGACAAAGAATGTATGATTGAAATCCCAAAGGCAATTATAGCAACAATAAAAATAAATAAAAAGCTTCTGATCAGCAGAGGAAATAATCAACAAAGCAGACAACCTACAAAATGAGAGACAATATTTGTGAACTATACATATGATGAAGGGCTCATATTCAGAATGTACAATTAACTCAGACTAATCAGCAAGAAGCAAATGAATAAACAAAGACAATAACCTCATTGAAAATTGAGAAAAAGACATGAACAGAAACTTTGCAAAAGAAGATAAACTTTGCAAATAGAAGCCAATAATTCTATGAAAAAATGTTCAACATCACTAATCATCAGGGAAAAGCAAATTAAAAGCACAAGATATTATATTACCCTTGTCGGAATGACTATTTTATTAAAAATTTAAAAAGTAATAGATGCTGACCTGGACGCAGAGAGAAATGGATGATTGTATACTGCTGGTGGGACTCCAATTTAGTACAACCTCTATGGACAACCATATGGAAATTCCTCAAAGAACTAAGAGGATAATACCATTTGATCAAACAGAAAAGCATCTACCCAAGGTATCTACCCAACAGAAAAGCATTTTTATCAAAAAGACTCCAGCACTCAAATGTTTATTACAGCATAATTCACAATCATAAAGATGTGAAATAAACCTAAGTGTCCATCAATTTATGAATGGATTAACAACATGTGGTATATGTATACCATGGAATACTACTCAGCCATGAAAATGAATGAATTAATGTCCTTTACAGCAATCTGGATGGAACTGGAGACCATTATCCTAAGTGAGGTATGTATTCTCTAATAAGTTGAAACTAACTGAATTAATGTACACACACATGTCCATGGACAGAGAAGTGGGGAGGAGGGAAAAGGAGAAGGCACAAACACTATTTAGGTGATGGGCACACTAATAGCCCTGACATAAGCATCATAAAATCACTCTATGTAATAAAAACATTTGTACCACCTTAATATTTTGAAATTAAAAATTAAATAGAAAAGAAAATTGGCAAAGATGAGCTTGTGGAAGAAGGAAATAGTCAATATCGAAAGAATAATGTATTCCATTTCTGTTCCCTATGCATGGCCCTACGGTTTTAGACTGTGAATTCACATGTAATAAGTTTGTATATTGTATGGTACTGTCTACTAAAGGCACTTAAGGGAAAAAAATGAAGTCAAAATAGCAGCAGACAATGAGAAAAAATTAACTTTGACAAAATTGATGAGTATTGATCAGAGAACATTTGAAGAAACTGATTTAAAGACTACCAAGATGGCTGACTAGAGACACAGCCTGTCAGACTGTCCCAGCTAAAGAGTAGAGGGCTGGACTGAAGAGAGTGAAAACAACTATGGTTCAGACATGGACCACAGGGAGAGATAGCAGAGAAGTTCAGTGACCGCACTGAGTGGATATGCAAAACTGAAAGAGAACAGGATGGAGAAGAGAGATTGGTGGCACAGACCAAATCCGATGAGGCCCAGAGCCCAGGGAATGGGCAGAGAAGCTGCCCTCTACCACCCGGCAGTGTATACTGCAGCTCTGGTTACTTCCTGTAGGGGATGTCTGGTCTTTGCAAACTCCTTCAGTCTTTATTTCTCCCTTATAGAAGAAACTTAGTTTTGCAGGATACAAAATTCTAGAATGGCCATTATTCTGTTATTCAGCACAGAGTTGGATGTCCTGGCCAGAGCAATCAGACAAAAGAAGAAAATCAACAGTGTCTGAATGGGGAAAAAGAGTTCTAACTACTGCTTTTCTTATTGATGTGCTCTTGTATCTAGAAAAACACGAGGGCTGAACCACGAGACCCCTAGAATTCATATATACAGAAAACTCTCAGGTTACAAAATTAAGGTACACAAATCAGTAGCTTTCATAAATACCAGTAAGAATCAAGCTAAGAATCAAATAAAAAATGCAATACGTTTCATAATAGCCACAAAGAAATAAGATATCTGGAAATAAATTTAAGTAAGGAAGTGAAAGACGTGTGTAGCAAGAATTGTGAAACACTGAGAAAGGAACTAGGATAAACACGCTCTAGGAACTAGGATAAACTAGGATTGGCAGGATCAATATTGTTAAAAGAGATTTACAGGTTCAACACAATCCCCATTACAATACCAATGAATATTGGTAGATATTTTTGGTAGATATATGCAAAAATAGTTCTTTGTTGTGTATGGAACCAGAAAAGATTCCAAATAGCTAGTGCAACCTTATGCAATAAGAACAAATCAGGAGTCATCACTTTACCAGACTTCAAGCTATACTACAAGGCTACAGTAACCAAACTGGCACCAAAACAAAGGAATAGACCTATGGATCAGACAGCGAACTCAGATATAAAACTATTCTCATATTGTCATCTGGCCTTTGAAAAAACAGACAAAAAACATGCATTGGAAAAAAAAAAAAGAATCCCTAACCAATAAACAGTGCCGGAAAACTTAGAAATCTGTATAAGAGTTATCCATACTCTTTGAGGGCTGAATTTATTTACTGAGCAAATGTTTTTTAGATTCTCCATATTCTTCCATTTATCAGTTATTTCTTCCTTTTTCTTGTTTTGTTCTTTTTTATTCCATGATATGGTTATACTACATCTTGAAGAAAGAATACTTTGGCTGGGTCCAATTTGGGATTTTAACAAATAGATCAACTATAAATGTTGTTTACAAGGTCTTTTTGTGAAGATAGGGTATTATTTCTCTAAGACAAATACTTACTAGAGGAATTGCTTAGAATTATATGGTAACTGAGTACATATCATTATTAGAAACCACAAACATTTCAACAGTGGTTGTATTGTTTTTCATGCTCTACAATTGTCACACTCTACAATTAAACCAACAACTTGTATAGTCAGTTTTTTAAAGCTTAGTCATTCTAGTGTATATGCTGCGGCACCACATTGTAATTTTAAATTACATTCCCTTAACAATTGATGATATTTACCACCTTTCCACATGTTTGTTGGTTATTCATATATCATCATTTATAAATTATTTATCCAAATGTTTTGCCCATTGTTTTTATGAAGTTACTTCATTTATTGTTCTTGAGGTATAATAGATTTTTAAAGTAAAATTTTAAAGTAAAGTAATGTTTAAATAAAACATTTTTGACAAATATATTCATGGAGAATATTTTCTTCTACTCCATTATTTACTTTTTTTTTTAATTTTTTTTTTTTTTGATACATGGAGGTGTTTAGTTTTGAAAAAGTGCAATTAATCATTATTCCTTTTATTTTATTTTAAGGCTTTTCTGTGTTCTCTCTAGGAAATCCTTCTCTGTTCCAAAGTTGCATAGCTTTTTCTATTATGTTTTTGTCTAGGACTGTTACAGTCTTAGCTCTTATACTTTGAGCTATCATTCTTTTTTAGTTAACTTTTATGAATGTTAAAGTTTTGCTGTTTTTTTTTTTTTTTTTTTTTTCCAAATCGACGTATCCAGAAACTTTTGCTGAAAAGGTTATTCTTCCCCTTCTGAATTTCCTTGGTTCTTTTGTTGAAACACAAAGGCCATATCTGTGTATGATTGTGTCTGGACACTTTATTCCATTCCATTGATCTCTATTTAACCTATGTCAGAACCACACTTTTTTAATCAAAAAGATTATAAAAAGATTTGAAATCAGAAAGTGTAAGTTCTCTGGGTATATTCTTTTTTGTAAACTTGTTTGGCTAGACTAGATTTTGAGCATTATAATATAAAATTTAAAAATAAGTTTTTTAATTTCTGTGTAAAAATCAGATGGGAATTTGTTTATAGATTAACTTACAAAGAATTGGTGCCTTGAAAATGCTGTCTTTCTCTTCATAAAGATCACATGTAACTTCAATTACTAAGGCTCCTTTCATTTATTTCAGCAATAATTTGTGGTTTTCTCTGTATAATTGCTACACATATTTTGTTAAATTTGTATCTAAGGATTATATGTTTCTAGATACTCTTATAATGGTTTCAAATTTCTTTCATTTTCAGAATGCTTTTTCTTAGAAATAAAATTTATTTGTCTATCCTGTTTTATGTGATTTGACCATGTTAATTTCACTTATTTTGCATTTTTATTTTTGGGGAGATTTTAGAATTTTCCATGTATGCATTGATATTGTCTGAATATAAAGATAATTTTTATTTTTATATACCTGTATCTTTTCTTTCCTCATTAATTATACTGAGTAGGAACTCCAATATTCTGTTAAATTTAAGTTCATTCATTCTGTAGTATATTATACTGATGGATTTTCAAATATCAGAATCACCTTACATCCCCAAAATAAAACTGAATTGTCATGATGCAGTTTCCTTGCATACAAAACTATTTGAATATTAATATTTTATTAAGAGTTACTAGTGTTAATGATGGGTATGGTAATTGTCTGTAATATAATTGTCAAATTAGGAAATATTCCATGTTCTGAAATATTTGTTTAAAACTTATGGTAGATCTTTATTAAATAATCAATCGAATTCACTAGTAAAGGAACTTAGTCCTAAAGATTCTATATTGTTTGATGAAATATTTTTATATGTGTGTGTGCATGTGTGCTTGTGTGAATATATAAAAGAGAGAGGAAAAAGAGAGAGAGAAGATGTTTTGCATTATAATTACATATTATTTAACACTGTGGTAATGTGACTTTTCTATTTCTTCTTATGTCATATTTATTAATTTTTGCCTCTTATAATCTGTCCATTTTATCTGTTATCAAATTAATGGGAAATTTTTATGATAGTCTCTTATTATCATTTTAATATCTGTAGGCTCTGTAATGATGTTCTATTTTTAATCTTGTTATTAGTAATTTGTAGCTGTTCTCTACTTTTTCTTTTATTAGCCACACTAGAGTTTTATTCATTTTAGTGACTCTATTTCTCTGTATTTGCTGTTTTCTCTTTTATTAGTTTCGAACATTTTGTTTATTTTCTTTCTTTTTAATATAAGTTTAATTTGTTCTTCTTATTCCAATTTCTTAATGTGAAAATTTAGTCCATATATTTTAGACCATTCTTCTCTTCCATTAAAATAATTTAAAAGTGTAAATTTCTCTGTATGAACTGTTCAGTTTGCATCCCTAAATTTTAAACATCTCATTTTTCATATCATTAACTCCAAAGTACTTTCCAATATTCCATGCAATCTATTTTTTTGTTTGTTTTTTTTTTGTTGCAGTTTTGGCTGGGGCTGGGTTCAAATTCGCCACCCTGGGTATAGGGGGTCAGCACCCTACTCACTGAGCCATAGGTGCCACCCCATGCAATTTATTTTTATTGTGAATAATATATGCGTAATGATTTAAATCCTTTTAAAAATTTTGAAACTTATCTATAGCCTAGCATATGTATTATTTTAGCTAATGTTCTATGCATACTTGAATATAATGTGTATTTCATTGTTAATGATTTGATAACTTTAAAAAGAAAGGACAATTAGTAAATTTTTGTTAATAGGACTTATTTAGGTTTTCTTACTGATTATTTCTGTATATATTTTTTCAATGAAGTCTCTCCATTCTGTTTGGTTGAACTCAAACTTATCCTATGAGAGTTCTGGGATTTTTTCATTTTATGACTGTAGGAGAGTTGTATTTTCTCAATACCATAGTTATTTATTGCCTGAGCTTAAAGAGTCATCCTATGTCTGTGTAACCTAGATTTCATTCACAGAATCAAGATAACCATCATGCATATATTTAAAATTCTTTCTCTGAGTAGCTTCCTCTTTGTCAGCACTGTCATGCAAATCTCAGTCCTCTAACTCTTGATCATCTCTAATTTCTATTTATGCAATTCAGTAAGATTACAAAGCCATGTTTATGCCACTTCTCCCTGTGTCAGACTCTACTAATTAGCTCCATGCAGAAACTCAAGGCTTTCTCTAGGTTTATCTATTGCAGTTTTCCTTCTATAATGGTTCACAATTCTTTACTGCCTACTCTTAATGAATGAAAACAGTTGTTTCTAAAAATTGTCCACTTTTATGGTAGAATGTAGCTGGATGGCAAAACCAGTATTGGTCATTATATCATGGCTGAAAGTGGAATCTATTCCATTTTGAAAATTTATCACTTGTGTTTTCTATGTTAAAGTAAATACACCTTCATATACATTTTATTTATTAATATTCATTTTATTTTCTGGAGCAAAATTAAAAAGATTCTATACTTCTGTTATATTCCCTCATTTTCAATACCTACAAAATGCACTCAAGTTTGCAATAAATAATAGTTTTTACTTTTCTTCTGTTACTTGGTTCCACAAAATTTTAAGCTCATGCTTTTATGTTTATTGTTATGCTTGTACATGGTTTAACTTTACCTTTTAAAAATCAGATGTTCTTATTTAACTCTTAGTACTTTCATCTCTATTTCCACCTTTTTAACACCTCTTTGCCCTGTGTTTATTGAGGTTGTCTTATTATTTTATTGAATAGTAACAGGTGGCCATTAAAACCTGAAAAATACAGAAAATTACTAACGTAGAATCAATTCATAATCCAAATAATATTACTCTATCATTTACATTGCCAAAATTTTTAGGGTTCTTGCCTGAGAGTAGAAAAATTTTTATCTCTTATTTCAACATTGCAATACTAAGAAACACTGATGTATAATAAGCTTTCTTCATTTGTAATTTCAAGGAAATGCCACTACTAAAATAAAGCATTGAGGCCTCTACATTCTGAAAGAATTCTTTATGTGAGCAATTATATCAAGTGTGATTTAAGTGGTGATTTTCTTTAGCATATTTTTGACAAGTTTAAGTATGTAAGTTCTGTCAGGAGTAACTTCCTATTCTTTAATTATTAACTGTGATTCCTATCTCCATTGCCCAGAATATATCTTTGAAGGTATTAATATTTTAAGGTAACTTCTCTTTCAAAAATTCCTTTAGTTTGCATCACGATACAAATGTTACTAATGGTTAACATTTATTAAGAATTCCCTTATTTATTTTATATTAAGCACATTATATGTATTATAAGTACCAATTCTCATCATATTTCTATTGTTTTCTTCCTCCTTCGGCGAATTGAAAACCTTGCTTAAGGATTTTTTTTCTCATTAATTCTCCTTTCATCATATTTAATGACTTAAAAATCTACATACTGGACATAACTAGCCATGTGGTCTTAGCTCCTTCATCTCCTCTATTCTAATAACTGCACTGTGAATATGCACAGTCATTTCAGCATTTTGGATCTCATTAACTTCATAATTTATGTAATTTTTAAAAATCTCAAAATTAGAGGCTCAAAGAAGACCATGTAAAGAGAATAGACTGTCTCTCTTATACTGTCTCTGTGTTTACACACATATATCATGCCACATATGTACAACGTTGCATCTTCTGACATTCCACAGTACACAATGGACACAGAAAAAAACGCTAGATTTCTTTTTTGTGTGTATTATTTGGTTATTAACAACAAGACACGGTGAGCTGGGAAACTCAGAAAAAAATTAAAAGTGTGTATCTGGAGTACCATGAGAAGAGTAAAGCCGTAAATATCCATTTGGATTATTCTAATTGGAGGTGAATTTTAAGATTTTGAGCTAAATATTTTTTCTTGAAGATTCATTTTCTGTGTGGACACAATAATTACCACTTTGAGTTCCTGTAATAGACTAAGAGCTGTTAAAATATCTGTCTTTTTCAATTGCCTTTTGTTGTGAATATATATCTTACAAAAATAGTTGAATAGTGGGATGATTTTCACTTTATATTTGCATACATTTCAGCTTGTAATCAAGACTGAGAATGCTATAGAGATAAAATAGGCAATAATATCCCTTCATTGAAGTTTATAAAGACCTCCTCTATCATGTTAAAGTTTATGAAGAATTTTCTCTGTCCGTGGAAATTCTCCAGTTGTCTAAACTCTGAGATAATCATTATCTTATTTCTTATAAACATTGGAAACATTAGTGATATAAGTTTTTATTTATTCATTTATATTTGTATTTTTATTAATCTAAGTTATTTCTATATCAAATAGTTTGGTTATCATAGATGTAGAAAAAAAAATGTTTCTTTGCTCATTTATGAGTAAAATATTTTAGGGATCCAAAGATTACTTCCCCATTCTTAAGCAATATTTGCAATTCCTTTTAACAGTAGCAAAGACTTTTTCATTTCTAAGTTATCACTGATTTAAATATATGTTAATTCATACCACAGTCTTGTTACTTGGTATTTATGGCAGAATTTTGGAAAGAAAAAAGACCATAAATGAACATTGGCTATTTAAAAGATGGGGTAAAGAGAAACACCTAAGCCTAATCAAAGTTTGCCTAATCCAAATGTTTGTTTATAATTAGCTCTGCCAAGTGTTTGTCCCAAACTATTACTATTTTAAGTTTAAGCAGATCAAGGGGACAGCATTTTCCTCTCTGTTTTGCCTGTGCTAAGTTTATGTACAGTGACACAAAAGTTAGTGGCAGCCAGCAGCAAGCTGTATCGTGGGAGTTGAGTGCAGGGAGCTGAGAGGAGACCAGACATGAGGAAGGTTACTGCTTTCTGCTTTTCCACGATAAGTGTCCCTGGGAGATCATCCCTGGGGCTTTCCTTAGCCAGCTGCCATTCTGAACTCTCATCGCTCATCTAGCACAGGCCAGCAGCGATGCAGTAATGGCTAAGTGCTGGGACCTCCATGGTGTGCATGATGGTATTCAGAAACCCTCATCCTTACATGCTTGTGCCATAAGGTTCATTTTTAAACAAAGGACTAGGACTAGAAAAAAAAAAGTGGATGTGAGTGAAAGAGAAGAGTAGGGGGTGAGAGACCACTTTGTAGCAAATGAATTACATTCAAAGTCAATTTTTAACTAATTCTTCCTGTGGCTATTAAAAGAGCTAGTGTTACATAGAGTCACAAACCAGTCCCCAGAAAATGAGTATCAGTGAGAAATCCACTTCTGGGCATAAAGCATCCTCTTTAGAGAAAATCATTCTTGATGTCCATATATTAAGTTTGTTCTCACTATTCTAAGGCAGGTTTAAAAAGTATAACAGGAAAGAAAGAAAAACTGTTGGATTTATCCACCTTAAAGAAACCATAAATTGACCTCCTGCTGATGACAGAGAGTACTCAGTGGGGGGGGGGGGGGGGGCGTGTATAAAAAGAATAAAAGAAACCCTTCAAGGTCAAAAACAGAGACTGCTTCAGCTCAACTTTCTCTCCTATACAGGACCTGGCTTTATATTTAGCCCTAATACATATATATGAGAAAATTCAGGAATATTATCAAATAAGTGAAAATAAAGACTAATTCATGTGGGCGTGAAACATTTTTCATAACTTTTTGCCCTCATGCCTATAATGTAAACTTTTCTGTTTACTCTTTTGTTCTCTCCCTTCTGCCCCTCCTTCCTTTTTTCTTTTATGAAAGGCCCTGTTTCAAGCTGAGAGACTTACTGGGGACTGTTAAATTTCTTTTCCTTAAAGAGCTTATACTAATGGTTTCATTTGTTTCTCTTTACCTTTAACATTCTTAATTCTCTTGCAATATACAGTAACTTTAATTGCACCAGAAAGGGAAGCCTGTGAAAATTGCCTTGTTTTCCACAGTCATCTAGTCTGAATATTAGCTGCTACGTAGAAACTTCTTGGAGGTGACCTCCTGAAGATACGCACAACCAATCCATAGGAGAGTTTGAAATGGGGTGTGAGGACTTGCAACATTTTCCTCAGTGTCTTGGGAGACACCATTATCATGACCCCTTAAATTTACTGTCTTTATAGACAACTTGCTGTGGGAAAGAGGGACTTCCGAGTTAACTCAGCAGCTTTGGCAAATGAATGTTCCAGGAGAGTATTACTGCAACCCCCAAGAGGAGACATTAGTCTAGCTCTTCATTAGCAGGGGTGAGAAAAAGCTGTCCTCTGTGTTCCTGGATAGGCAGACTTTATTCCAGTAGGAGTTTCTCTCTGGAATTCAATTCTCTGAAATTCTTAGTTCTCCCAAAGTCAGGCTTGTCTTTAATGGAAATGGGATAAGGGGAATCTGAAAATGTCAAGTGCAGAGTTTTATTTTTCAAGGAGACAGTGGGTTTACAAATTGGTAGAAAAAAACAATCCCTTGAAGCGGAATTAAAGTGCAAGTGTAAAAGTCCAATGCATTGCAATTTGACAATGTGCACTAACTGATAATACCACCCACTTGACTCATTTGCCAATTTGAGGTTATTTTGTAATCTCCCCTGAGCTTCCCAACATAATAGAAGAACTGTAAGAACGTGGATGTGTGTATTGCCCTAAAACAGCAAATAACTTCCCACATTGCCTAAGAAAATATAGATATCTCCTTTCATTACCTTTTATATACAACGATATTTGCATATAGGTAACTTTTTTCAGTATTAAATGTTGGTGCAATGTGTGTGTGAATAAAATATAATGGAAATTTCAGAATAATATAGTGTTAAAGAAAGTAATTGAGGAGGGTAGAATGGATGAAATTACTGAAAGTTTTAAGATCCTAGCACAGTAAGTATGAAACCTAAGTAGAACAATATTCTTGATATTTTACAATATAAGTATTAAAAAGAGTCAGCCAAATTCCCTAAACTATCTACATCTTTTTCTTTTCTAAATTCAAAGTCTATAACCTACGAAACCATTCTACAATAATTTTTATCTTTCTCTACCAATACAAAGTTATGCCGATAATAATCATAAATGTAGACAGGCTTCCTTTATTAAATTTTTAAATTCAATGCATTTTAGAATTTTTAAACATCTAAATTACTGGACATATCTATATGTCCTGATTAAAGAATGATTTTGATTGGGACATCTTTCCATACTTAAAATCAATTACTAATGAAGGCTAAACTTGAATTAGGCATATTATGTACTCTTAAACATTTCTAAAGGAGATTAATGAATACAGCAAAGCATTGAAAACATTTCCAACTGTGATCTCTATCGGAAGACATAATTATGAAATCCTTACTCATTGTGCTGCACTTGGCTTTTTACAAAGAACATATAGAAATTCTTAAAATCTGTGAATGTAAAGGTAAAATGATGAATTGTCCTATTAGTCTGATAACTTTTTATACCACTGATTTGTTTTTTTGTTTTATTATTATTTTGTTTTGACTCAGGGTTGCTTGCTCTGTTGCCTGAACTAGAGATTGCTGGCATCACCATACCTCACTGCAACCTCCAACTTATGGGCTCAATGCTTTCTCCTTGCCTCAGCCTCCAGAGTAGCTAGGACTACAGGCATGCTCCACCACACTGGCTAGCTATTTTTTCTGCTTTTTGTAGAAATGGAGTCACTAAGTTGCTCAGGCTGATTGCAAACTCCTGGCTTCAAGTGGTCCTCCTACTTGGGCCTTGCAAAGTGCTGGGATTACACGTGTGAGCCGCCATGCCCAGCCTCCACTGATTTTATTTTATTTTTTAAAGAGTTTTATAGAACATACAGGTTATGGTTTGGGGAAATGCATAAAATTCTTCTATAAGGTCAGTGAGGGGGTGGACTTTTTGCCTCTGCTTAAATAATTATAAAAGAGGAAAGTTATTTGCAAGAGGGAAACAGATCCCTTTGTGAATAGGTGCAATGGGAAGCCTCTCTCTATCTTATTAATGGGCAACATTTTATTTTCTCAAGCCATCAATGACCAGTTTATCAGACTTTGTTGCCTTTTAGAATATTTGAAGCCACTCATCTTAGTTGGCTCTCCTTTATTTTCAAAGATCCCTGGTGCTTTTTATGCTTTCTTCCATTTTACAGTACATCTTATTTTCTAGAGGTGATTAATTTCCAGATTTTATCCTTTATCCATTTCTGGAAACTCAGAGCTTACCCTGTGGTCTTTCTCCACCATGTAACTATCAGCAATCCCAGAAATCCACGTTTCTGTTGATTTATTCCACCTGCTGCTCTGTCTCCCTCCCTCTCTTCTCTACAAGTTCATTGGCCTCAGACTTGTTTTCTTGGACCGGGCTTCGTTGAATTGTAAGCTTTCTGGGTCCTGCTTCTTCTCTTCCTGGGCTCTTCTACATGCTATTTTTTGGTCTGTCTTTCCACAGTCACCCCCTTATACCCACAGTCCCCACATTGCCACTGCACTGTCCCCAACTGCACACAACCTTGTTAGCTCTGACTTAAGTCAGAGCTCAGTCTTGCTTTCTCTGAGTCTTTGCAGCAGTCAGGACATGAATTACATGCCCCATGTCTCCTTTTTGTCCCAGTCCCTGGGTCTGAGTAGAATAGTTAGTTGCGTAGTATGAAATGCTAACATTTCACACCTGTGGCAAATTATCCCTGATTTGCGCATGGCAGAGAGGCCTTCATGCTTAGCTTGTGGGTCTACCTCTTCTGGTTTCTATTGACAGTTTTCTTAGACTCATACTCTGGCTTCCCACAGAAGCTTTACAGTTAAAAAGATTCACTTTGATGTTTTTGCAGGCTTTGTGTGTCAAAACAGTGCCCCTCAGGAGCAGGGGAACTAATTTAGAGTGGTGTTCAAAGTGGAGAGGATCCTCTAGCCGCTGATGTCACTAGCTGCAAGACCCTGAGAAATTCTATGGTGTTGGTCCCTGCAATCTTACAGTTTATTATAACATAGCAGGAAGGTCTTTACTAAGAGATGCCTTCCGTCTTTACTAACACAGCAGAGATGTAAACTGTAAGATTGCAGGGAGCCACTTTGAACAAACTTCCCGAGAGGACAATGCTTCTTTTTTAAGTAGACCAGACCATTGCTTGAAGAGCATTGGAGCATCCATCCTATCAGCACTGAGGTCTTTCCCTGTGACCTTTCTCAATATGGGATGAAAATAAATGCTATGCCTAGGATATGAGAGCCCTCTGAGAAAGGGCAGTGTTTTCTGTTCCACACAGGATAAGGACAGAATGACTGAGGTCTATGTTTTTGCCTCAAGATATCTTCAAATGGCTGTTACATAAAAAACTTAGATGTGTGTTTAGAATTCCTTATTTTTCTGAGCTCCTGACCTAGCTCCAGGTAGGAGATGCTGAAAAGTTTATACCTTTTGGGCATTTCTACCAGCACCTCTCACTTATCCATTGAGTGAAGGGTTCACTGTGATCAAGAAACCTAAATGTCTTAACCACTAACTCCTTAAACGGGACTGTTCTGGGTGGGGTGGGGTTTTCCTTTTAGGATGAGGTCTTAGAGAGATAGCATTATGGGTGGCTTTGAGGATCAAGTCATAGTATATTAGATCCACATTTTTACCTGACTCAAGACTGAATTTGTGTGGGGGAGCACAGCTAATGGACAGCCCCAGGTGGAGGGAGGTAGATTTATGTCTCTGGAACTCATGCCATCCAGATACATGTATGAAGCCAGTCAAATCCTGTGGTACTTATAGCTCACAGGGCCTGGCCTCTCCTAGCTGGAAGTTAACTGACTCTGATCTCACAGCCTTCTACAGTTATCATCTCGACTCAAAATGTTTAAGCAGCCACATAACACTTTGGCTTTCTGTGAGTCTGAGGAAGCTAAACCACCAGTCTTCTTTTGTGTAATTTTTGGTTAATCCAGATCTATCTCTCTATCATCTTCTTGCTCAGGAGTCCTTTTATAAAAGTAAACTTTTACATTTATCCAGGAGATAATTTGAAACCTGGATTCACTCACCTGTGAACTATTCTTTCTGCTGTCTGTTACATTCTCTTGCTTACCATCATTCCCCTTTACATTTAATACATCTTCTTACCCAGTGTATTTTGTTTTTATCCATGTCTCAGATTCTTGTAAAAACATTTCCTAATACTTGGGATTAATTAGAGAAGACATCCTCAATTGTTTTCAATGTCATTTAGTAGATAAAAATGAAGCTTTTGTGGCTTAACACTATCTTATTCTAGTCAAAGTGGATTTTAATGTAAGGTGTCAAAACCAATTCTGCAGATGCCTGCTTTCAGACAGCTCAAGGCTGAAGGAAAATGGTGCAGCAAAAGTAGCTTGACCTTACTTTTCTTCAAGTTCATATTTATCTAGTACCAGTTTTACCAACACTGTAACCCAATATTTCTATTGTGGCACCTTACAGAAGGACACTCTTATTGAACGAGACATTACTGCAATATTTTTGTCTATCCATCTCAGTGCAATGAGAAGATAAATTGAACAATTATGTCATTGAGAACCACCAAAAAGCACAATTCTACCTAGGAAATACTATAAATCTCCATCATGAAACATTGAGGGTTAGAACTATGCTAAACATTTGCTTGTCTATTTGATCATTTTCCAATATGACCCAGGCAGAATGGTTTCATGAAACAGCAATATCGTATTTCTCCAAGGTATTTTATGTAACATGTATTCAAGATGACAAGGATTGTGCCATAGAACTTTCACTGACAATTACTAACATACTCATGAGTCTTCATGAAATACTTTGCATATACTAAAATACTTTTAAAACTCCTAGCACCTCATGGGAAAACTTTGAAGAGTATACTCAGAAAATTTTATTTAGCCTATATTTTGTTGCTTTTCCTTTTCTTATTTTTATTGATGGGGAATGATATAATTGAGAATTATTCTGAAGTCTTCATATATGTTTTGTAACTAACTTATTCAATTTTATATCATCATAAAGTTAAATTTCTTTTTCTATCACCTATAAAAATGGGAATTCAATGATATTTTGCATTATGTTTTAATAACTTTATAAAAGTTGTATTTTTTTTCTGGTATAGTATTTTTCTCATGTTTATACTATATCAGTGTTTCAAACAAAAACTGTGTATATCAATAGGTAACATAACATCAGACACATAGTTGATGTTCCTTAATAAAAGTTTGGAGGTCTGATTATTTTAGATTATAGATTGGTACTCTTTGTTCATGAAATACTTATAACTGCATTTTTATTGTTCCATACTTCCTATTCCTCACCTTCAATTCCATTTCAGATTCAAATATTTGGGTATTACTATTAATGTATGATTGCTAGAGATGATTCTTTCCACGGATAATCTTTAAGCACTTAAACACTGTTTCTCAGAAAATAGCATATTCTTTCTTTGGTGGTATTATATGCCCTGGGCAATTTTCCAAGCCGCTTTGCTAAATAGTTTCAAATTCTTTTATCTGTAAACTGATCTAATAAAAATTATAATAAATTTGTGTACAATCACTAGAATCCATTTTATCATCTTCTTCATTCCGATCATCTTTATTTTAGTAAAAAATGACAAACATGAACCTTTAGCAATATTCTCAGATTTTGACATAAGTTGTCATGAAAACAGTAAAGGAACTCGTGTTTCTTTTGCATTACCCGATTTCCATTGGACCTACAACTGATTTATTTTAGGTATTAGGCATATGAACTAGTTCTATTTTCTTGGACTCATTAAGTTGTCAAAAGTTAAGGGCAATGACTCAACAAGTCATCTTCAGGATAAGGTGAGTTTATGAAGCGCATTTGCTTTCATCACTTCACAGTTAAAATAAAGAAAGAGAAATGCATGGTTTATGGCTTGTTATGGTAGTAAATGCATTTGTAAAAGCTATTTTTCAAACTTATTTTTTTCATGTGTAGTACAGATTTAAATATTAAGACCCAGTTATTTTGTATTTATGATTTCAACTCTGGACATAAAAGTTCCAAACATCATGTTCTACTATATATCTACTGTATGTATACAGTATCAAACATATAATCTTAACTTTGTAATAAGTTATACTCTAAAATATTCTGACACCTCTTTTTCTGAATTCCAGACTCTTGAAGAATTACATAATTCTTCTTCATAATTCTTCTTCATAAGTCTTCTTCATAATTCTTCAAAATTGTTTATGATACAACTTTCCCTGAGCACCCTTTGTGTGTTAAGTACTTTATTCAAGGTAAGCAACATTAAAATGAAGATAAAGTTTCACTTTGCTGCTCTAAAAGAACAAAGATCCTAGCATGAGAGTCCTCTTGTATAGTAGATAAAATAACGGAAATAGCATAATAGCAATCATTAGATGTTCATGTTTATGTGTGTGTTCAGGAACCTAGCTGGAGGATCTTTAGTTTTATTCATTAAAACATTTCTTTGATTATAGTGAAACCTCATTCCACCAAGATAGTAGAAACTCAGTCTCAGTTAGGACTAGGACTTTCCCCTCCTTTGCCATGGTTTCATCTATGTTCTGGAAAGACTTATCTAGTAGCAGAATACTTGGAGAGAGTGGGAGCTGAGATGCTCTTCCATCTTCCATCTTGTATTTCTGTTTGAGTAAACTTGCAATATACCGTAATTTTTTAAAAAATTATTTCAGCAGCAATAATAGATCACATTGAAAAACTACTAATGATCTTCTCATCTGAAGTAGTTGCTTTCTAAGTTTTCTGCTTTGGACCTGATATCTTCTCACCTATGAGCACAAAATACTAAATGAAGTCGGTATTACCAATTTTCATTTAGTTTTATTGTGCTGAGGACTACCTACTAGTTTGTATCTATGTGTTGGGTATTTGCATCTAGAATTGTAGCACTAATAAGTATTATTAGTAGTAGTGATAAAAGTAGCAGTAAGAATAATGAAAAAGTAGCTAACATTGTTGCATTTCATTCACTTAGCCTTGCCCAATTTGTCTCTGTGTTAATGTGATGGGCTTACACAGTGTGAGACTGTTGCTAACACTATTTCCTAAACTGGAGAGACTACCCCACTTTGCTGGACTCAAATGTTTTTGAGTAGATGCAATTCTTTAATAAGTCTTTCTTGATTCCTTCAGGACTGAAATAAGTCTCCTTCCTCTGTGCTCCTCAAGTACCTTCTTTAGCCACTATCACAGAACATGCACACTATATTAAAATTATTTGTAATCTCAACCACATAGTAACTCTTGGAAGACAAACACTTTTTCCTGCTCATCCTTTTTAAAAAAATATTTTTCTTTTTTAACAGAGTACTTGGCACAGAGCCTTTGGGCCCTGTATCCCAAAAAAAAGGCTAGAGGCAGTTATATCAGGTCGAGGTCCAATATCACTGGCTCTTCAACCAAGAATCTAACTATTATTCTTCACCGCCCTCCATAGGACCAATGACGGGTAAGATTCCCAAAGTGGGGACAACCTAAAACAGGATATGGAGAGGCTGCACAGTAGAACCTAAGCCCTCCATAGCACCAATGAAGGATAAGATCCCAAAACTGGGACAACCTAAGACAGGATATGGAGAGGCTGCACGGTGGATTACATTCATAGTACCCAAAGACGGGTAAGATCACTCTGCATTCAGTCAACCGAAGACAGGGACCAAACCATTGATGTTTGTATCCCCACGACGGGTAAGACTGAAACTGCAAGAGCAGGCAACCTAAGACAGGCGCTATGTTTTTCCACAATACAAAAAACAAGAGGGAATGGTTGGGCCCTGCCATGAGCCTGAGGCCTAGTGCAACTTCCCGAGCCTGACTAGAAGTAGATCCATCGAGCTACTTCCACGTAGCAACGACTCAGCAAGGCCCGGCCTGAATCTGCCTCTACCTAGATACAGCCAATGTGGTACCATGTCATTGGCCCGACGCTGTCACACACCTCTTCCCCCGCCTTCTTTCCCTGCCCCTTCTCCACA